>MU228134.1:200861-218068 GCA_018584345.1 Thuja plicata | reverse complement strand
ATAAAGAAAGATGAACAGATAGATAAGTTAAATTAAAAACTGATGACTAAGGGTTAATGGGCTAACCAAGAAAAGTTTTAGAGGTACTGATTCACCCCTCCCCTCTCAGTACAAATTATCTCAATATGATTCCAACAATTTATGCATGAATGGAAGATGTTGTTATAGAACAAAGTGCTACAAGGAAGGGTATCACTTACAGATAAAAATGAGTTCAAATGTAGAGTTTCATGAAAAATGGAGGGTAAACAGCAGTCCTGTGATGTAGCTGTGCATATATAGAAAGAGGAAGTATGCATATTCATTGTTCGGGCCCTGTTTCATGAGTAAAATTCTTGTTTGAGAAAGCCTGAGTTCTAATATAGGCTAATAGGAGACAACATTTTTTGAATAAAAAGATAGCTTACAAGAGACATTGAATGAAGATGCAAACATCGAGCAATTACAGTGACACCATTATGCATGAAGAGTGGGATGGTTTCAATAAAGCATGGAAGAATTCAAACATAATGATTATATCAATGCAGTAGAGGCTGAGTTCAATGTAGAAACGTGGGTTCACCTTTTATTTATAACAGACAATGTTGATATGGATTCATTATTAAATACGGTGCCATCAATAATCATGTTTACAACCTTTGCAAAGAAACAGAGGCTTGAGTTGAGTTAAAATATCAACTATAAGATAAAGTATAGCTTACGATGATGCCTTTTGTTATGACAGTCAGATTTGTAAAAATGCATAGAGGCCAATTTAAACTAAAATCACCTAAAACATACATGGTAACTACAGAAGACTCAAGTACTTAAAAAAAAATGAAAGTACAATAACATGTTCGAACAGGAAAACATACTGTCCAAGCATTTGAAAATAACTTATCTGTAAGTGGCTGGCAATAGAATCCAAGATGCAGTAGACAGCCCAAGGTCTGATAGTAGAAGCCAAAGATAGCGCCATTAATTGATGGCATAAAAATCCAAAGGAAAAGCCTCAAAAGATCATGCAGAGAGCCTGTGTTTTCAATACCATGTAATATGAAATACAAAAAAGAGGTAAAGAACAGTGGAGACCGAGTCTATGCAAATGTAAAACACCAGATGTTATGGCATGGGAACAACAGCTAGAACCCATGGTGAACAATGAAGAGCCCAAGTTCAACCAAGTTCATAATATATGCAGTGCCATGTGTCATGGTAATGAAACTCTAGCTCGAAAGCTAAGTCCAAGTGCACTCCAGCCTAGAGAATATCACAGCCATAGACAACACCATACATTATGGCATAATGATTCCAAATTATAAACTAATGACAAGTCTCAGGATGACTATGGATGAACCCTAGCTCGAGCATCAAACAGAAGAAAAGAAGCAGTATGGCAGCACCAAATAGGAAGAACCCTAACTTCTTTCCCCAAATGCAGATTTTCTAAGTGAAATGACTACAAAATGCCTATGCCAAAATGAGATAGATTTTGGAGTCTGAAGTACCAAGGTGTTAATGCCTTGAATGAACTACAGTGCCACGACAGTACTTGGAAAATTCAGCTGCAATAGATATTCTTTCATTGTATTAGCTATGTCGAGTTAGGTTGATATAGGTTGACTATGGTGTCGGCTTTGCTGGGTTAGGGTGTTTAAACTATGGTGGTGGGTTTATGTTAGGGAGTTAGGGTTTTATGTAGATATGGATTGGCTTTATGTTTTGGGGTATACTTTTGGAGTTTTTGTAATATGCTATGTAATATGTTCATATATGTTATGTAAAAGATGTAAAATCAAAAGATATATCAACATTCGGAGACCTAAAGTGGACGGGTAGGATCATTTTTGAAATCAACCTCAGAGGCTTAATTTTAGGCATGAGTCATGCCTTAAAACTAGGGATTGAGCTAAAATTTTGGGGGGCTAAATTGTAGGCATCATTTAGGCCTCTAATTTTGGGGTTATCTTTTTGTTTGAGAGGACTTTTTTGGAGGGAGATGTCATTTTTTGAGATTAGCCTTGAGGGCTATATGACTGAGATTGTACTCTATTTTTAGGGGTTTAGAATCTAGAGAGAAGGTTCATATAGTGAACTATCTTGTTCCTATAGCCTTTTTTAGGCATTTTGTATCCATTGGGGTTGCAGATTTTGGAAAAGAAGGCAAAGTGAGCTTATTGTTCCTTAGTGCCTTGGAGTCATGTTTGTAGTCACATTTTGTCAGATTTTGGTGAAGAATAAAGCAGATGTTTCATTAGCTCATACATGTGGAGTATTGATTATATGATCCTGTTTCATCTTTCTTTGCAAGTGTTATTTTCATTGTTATCCAAGAGAAGTGAGTGCATTTATATTCCTTCCTAGGGTGATCAATTATTTAAAACCTTGTATGAAAATGTATGTTTTCTAACTATTTGAGCTATTTGTGGTTTAACCCTAGTAGTGAAATCTGTTAGCCTATATGTTGAACAGAGATTTGAAGTATTAAACCTTTGATGTATGAGGTGGAGTTACTATTTTATATTTTCATCAAAAGTCTGAATCCATTCTTGGTGTATCACCCTGTTTTCCCTTTCAGTTTTAATCCTTTTTCCCTTTTCCCCATCAAGTTTCAAATTAGGAGGTGATATCCCAAATCAAATAGGAACCGGCCTAGAATCTGGAGATTCCTCTTCATTCATAGTCTACCCACAGCTAGAGGAGGTTTCCAATGTTAGGATGGAATTTTCATGTAGCCCTAATGCCTGAGTTAGGGTAACAATTCTAAGCCTGAATAGTATGATCAAACCATAATTCATAAGGTGTCTTACTTGTACTTTCTCTGATCTGAATTTTTTTCAGTGTGTACACAACAGTGCCAACTACTCCCCTCCAGTGAACATGTGACATGTTTCCTTCCAGCAACATAGTCTTCGCAGCATCTAATATAGTTATGTTTCTTCGCTCTGCTATCCCATTCTATTGTGGAGTTCTAGGAGCTAATATCTGTCTATATATTCCATGCTCTTCATAGTATGTATTAAATAGATCGGATGTAAACTATCCTCCTCTTTCTGATCTCGAACACTTTATCTTCAAACCAGATTCATTCTCAACTTTTTCTTTAAATAACTTGAACTTGTCAAATGCTTCAAATTTCTCTCTCAAGTATGTAACCCACATCATTCTAGAAAATTCATCAACAAATAGTATAAAGTACCTTTCACCATATTATGATCTTGTTCTTGTAGGACCACACAGATCTGTATGTACCAGATCCAACTTCCCTTTTATTGAATAAGCTTTTCTTTTGAAAGTGCTTCTAGTTTTCTTCCCCATAACACATTTTGTACACATAGTGTTAGATGGCTTCACAATTTTAGGTAGATCTCTTACTTCTTTTGTCATACTTACCTTCACAATGTTATCAAAGTTAACATGACAAAATCTTCTGTGCCATAACCAACTATCATCAACCTTCACAATAAAACAAGAAGCTCCAGATGTATTCAATTCAAATACATTACCTGTGGATTTAGTACCAGATGCAATCAGGTCTCCTTTACTTCTAATAGAGAATTTACCATCGATGAATTTCAATTGATAACCCTTGTCTACCAACTGTCCAACACTCAACATATTATGTTTAAGTCCATCAATAAGTAATACATTGTCAGTGTTAGTCTTTCCATCCAAAGAAATAGACCCAACTCCAATAATAAGCTCAGGAGTATTGTCACCAAATCTGAAAACACCACCATCATGTCTTTTCAAGCTCACAAATTTGTTTTTATCTCTAGTCATATGATGTGAACAACCATTGTCTATAACCCATTCAAATTTATTTTCAACTCGGGATACTAAGGCTTTTTCTTCATGCATAGGTTCATCATCCTTAATAGTAATAAATCCAATTTAATCATAGTCACCATCATCATCATCAGATATACCCTCACTAGCATAATAACATTCCTTATGTTTTGAATACTTAGACTTGAAAAACTTAGGTTTGTGCTTTGGAACTCTTCTAGGACATCTAGATGCAAAATGACCAATCTTGTTACATGAAAAATATTTCAAAGGTAATTTGCCTTCAAATTTTCCCTTACCTTGCTTTTCTCTTCAAGAAATTAGTGCCACAACTTCATCTATCTTTCTTTCTTCTTCCTATATTTGTTCCCATTCATCAGCATAGGCTCCAAGTTCCTCCCTTATGTCACTACTGTTGGTGCTTTCATTTCCAAGGGTCTTATTGTTCTTGTGCGTAGTTGCCTTGAATGTTGACTCAACTTTAGGTAAAGTGTCTCCCAATTCTGCAGCCTCAAATGTAGTTAGCTTTCCAATCAACATTTCTCTAGTGAATTTTGGTGTCAAATGTATGATCTCCTTTATAGCTTGAACTTTAGTTCAATATGCAGGTGTCAAAGATTTGAGTATCTTCACAATCACTTCTTCCTCATTGTAAGTACCTCCAGAGTTTCTAATACCAATAACTACTTTAGTAATTCTCTATCCATATGCCCTAATGTTCTCATCTTCTCTCATCTTCATTGATTCCATCTTTGTCTTCCAATTTTGTAGCTTTTCCCACTTTGTAAATTTATCTCCAATGTATAATGCTTCCAATCTTGTCTAGATCTCATGTGTAGAATCCAAGTCCTTTACTTCAGTGAATTCTCCTTCTAAAAGTGCACTGATAAAAGATTCCCTTGCAACCATATTACATGAAAATATCTTCTTTTCATCTTCAGTATCCTTTGCTAACTCATCCTCAATCGCTATCTTCTCTTTCTTCTTTGTGATCATCCAGTAATCAATTCCCAAACATAGCAAATGTGTTCTCATCTTGTTCTGCCAACTATCAAAGTTTTTCAGTATCAAACTTCAGACTATCCTTCATGTAGTAAGTCATGTTCAGGATTACCTCAATATTTTAAACTTTCTCTCTAAGGACCACAAGCTCTGATACCAATTGTTAGGTATAAAAGTCCAGAAGATAACCGAGGGAGGGGTGAATCAGTTATGATATAGATTATTAAAATTTAAAATTTATAAACCAAATCTGCAAATGTAAATGATAACACAGTAAATGCCAACACCATAACAAAATACTTGTTGTCAAGGAAACCCTGTTAAAGGTAAAACCCCGATGGGAATTAGCACCCAAAAATAATGTACTAAGAGTATAGTATCTATATTAAAAGATTTAGCCATGTTAGGAGCTTGTTACAACATTATAGTACATAATCTCTGTTAGGAGACAAACCCTTTTAGGAGTCAAAAGAAATAGTAGGCTCACTACCAAGGCATACTACCCAAAGAAGGTCAAAGCCACCCTCAAGGATTGACAATCTAAACAAGTGTATATAGAAAATACACAATCTAATGAACTGCCTGATAGAAACTATCTTTGCTTGGTCAGTTCCAATGAAGTACTCTTCTCATAAACTCTTCTCTACATCCAACAGTCAAATAATCCTTTCATCTTTCACTTCTTTTCCTTTTCAATCTATATCACATCTTTTCAAAAGAAAAGATCACTCATATATACCTTCTTACAATAATTCATTAGGTCGGCCAGTTAAGCTTTCCTAATACACAAATAATTAATTAGGTCAGCCAATTAAGGCTTTCCAATATAAAAATAATTGTTTAACCCCTTTCTAAGATACACATGGTACCTATAACAAGTAAACATCAATTACAGTCCATCACATATACTTCCAGATCTACAATCCACGCTCATAATTTATTTTACACGCTACATGTTTGAAGTCGGCCACCAAATAGGTATCCTCCAAAATACATGCCATAGATGATGTCACCAATAACCAAACAACAATCGAACTCAACCCATCACTCCAACAAATGTTGGCTGTCCACTAGTAAGCTTGCATCACCTGAAATATCTTTGCCAGAAAGATATACCCAAAACACAGAGACCTACTCTGGCCAGCATCACAGTTACAATCCAGAAATTAGTCTTCACCAAATCAACTGTAACATCTTCAATATGAAACATAAATCCAAGCGACCTTAGCATTAAGTTCAACACACATCCTTCACAATTAATCCAAATTTGATCATTCTGAATCATCCATACAGTGTCCGTACACTTCTATCAGTCAAGTAACCAATTTTTCCTCTCCACGGAAATATATGTTGACATCAGTGACAAAAAAATGAATATCAACAACATGATTAGCACCCAAAACTGATATCATCCAAAAAAATAATCATAAAATGATGTTTATCACAATGTTAATAAAGGTTGAAATTGATTAAATAAACTTTTTTTTAAAAAAGAAATTTTTTTGTTAAAACTTGAAACACAATTGGACTTTAAACTATTTAAAAAGAAATTAAAACTCTTCACTATTGAAATGTTATTAAAAAATGTATTAAAACTAAATAAACATTATTTTGAAAAATAAAAACAATTTTAAAATATATTGGAACAATTGATTTAAATTATTTAAAAAACAATTTGATTTTACTATTAGAGAAGGAACTACTACTACAACTACAAATTAGACAACTTACTAGATGGTGAAAGAGAAGAAATAATTTTACTTATGTGAAGTATTGAGAACCTAAAGAGGATGAAATAGTCAAATTGTCCCTTTTTATATGGTTTATGCATGCTACTAATGTTAAAGCACAAATTATTTTTACTCAAGATGAGTTGCCTCCTAATGGGATTCAAGATCAACATGGCTCCTTAATGGTTGTTTTCCTTATCAATGGAAACCTTATTCATAGGCCCTTAATTGATAATAGTTGAGGACTCAACATTTGCAACATTGATTTGTTAAAAAAGATAAATGCAGATCATTCAATAATTAAACCTGGTTTTATCCCTATCTGTGGATTTGATAATGTTTCTAAATAAAATATGGGTATCATCACTCTGCATGTTAAGGTAGGACCTATTGTTTTATCTACACCTATTTATGTCATTCTTGGTGATCTTAATTAAAATCTCCTCTTAGGTAGACCATGTTTACATTCCATGCATGTTCCTTCAACACTTCATCACAAAGTGAAGTTCATTTATAACAACATGTACACTTTGGTTGCTGATGATAAGGTGCAAAATTTCTTGCACACTGAATCAGATACTAAGAATTGACCCGTTATGAATCAACAAGAAATACCTTCCTCACCTAAATATGATTCTTCACCTACTTGTGTTCTTTTGGATGATGATTCAGGATCCTTGGCTTTCACACCTTCTTTTGTGGGTGAATATAAGCTTCTTTCTATGGAACCTCAACAAAGTGAACCCTCTCATAACCTAAGAAAGTATCAGCTCTCCCAAATCAATGTAGAAATAAATGTTTTGTTGCATCTACTCCTAATGAGTCTCTTGAAGCACTTTCAAAATTGAAGTGTTATTACATTGTGACTTATGAGGCACCTTGGTCTATTCATAATATGATTTCTTATTATGGTTGTGGTTATCATGTTTTGACTAAACAAGGTTTTAATGGTCAAGGATTTGGAATAAAAGGAAAAGGAATTCAAGTTCCTTTAGGACATGACAATAATGAACATTATTTTGGTTTAGGGTACAATCCTTATAAACCCTCCAAGAAGTTTAAAAAGCTTTCCCTCAATGTCAATACTATTTATGTTGGACATTTATCTCTTATTAATCCTCATCTTATTTGTGATAAATATACATCTATTTTACCCTCTCTTGACACTTTTAGTAACAAGGAATCCATGGCTGAATTTCTTAGTGCCTATGATCATCTTCCTAGATATCATCATAATCGTGTATTTCCTTATTTTTTAAATATAGAAGCATATTTTGGGGAAGATACTAAACTTGAAATGATACATGAGTTTCCTTTACCTATGGATGCTCCTCAGCAAAGTAATTTGTTTATTAATAAAACCATTGATGTGCAAATGGATCTTATAATTACAAAAAAGTGATCAAAATTGGAAAATGTCTAGACGAGCATGAACAACAAGAACTTACATTTCTTCTTCATGAATTTATTGATATCTTTGCTTGGATATATTTTGACATGCCTGACATAGAATCTAAGATCGTGACTCATAATATTTTTCTTCATCTTAATGCAAAGATAGTAAAGAAAAATATTTATAAGATGAACCAAAGAATTTCTTTACTTGTAAAATCTAAAATTGAAAAACTTCTTGATGCTGGTTTCATACGTCCTATTGACTATTCTCCTTGGATCTCAAATATCGTGGTTGTATTTGAAAGTGAAGATAAGATCCGAATGTGTATTGATTTTTTTGATATTAATAATTCTTCATTAAAAGATGATTTTCCTCATGCAAATATTGACATGATAGAGGATTGTATGACTGACCATGCTTTATTATCTTTCATGGATGGTTTTTTTTCGATTATAATAATATTTTCATTCCTCCTCAATATCAATACAAAATTACTTTCATAACTCCTTGGGGAACCTTTTTTTGGGTGGTTATGCCTTTTGGATTGAAAAATATTGGTACCACTTATCAACATGATGTGATGCTTATCTTTCATGATTACATTCACAAGATCTTATAAGATTATGTTGATCACATATTGGCTAAATCTATCCCTTGTGCAAACCACATGTTCCTGTTCTTTGAAAAATATTTGAATGTATTCATAAATACAACATGTATTTGAATCCTTAGAAATGTGTCTTTGGTATTGATAGTGGAAAACTTCTAGGATTTATAATATCAAATTAGGGTATTGAAGTGGATACTAAAAAGATTGATGTCATTATTTATATTTCACCTCCCTATAATATATCACAACTTTGTATTCTCCAAGGGAAAATTCAAGCTATTCATAGATTTGTCTCACACCTTGTAGATCAAACAATTCCTTTTACTTCATTGATAAAGAAAGATAACACCTTTTCATGGAATGAAGATTGTCAAAAAGCATTTGAGGGATTAAAACACTATCTTGTTAATCCTCCAGTTTTACAACCTATTATTCCTAATCAACCTTTCCTTTTATATACTTTCACTTCAAACCATGCTCTAGCTGATATCTTATCTTAGAAGGATGATAAGGGAAATGAACAACCTGTCTTATCTATCTCGGTGCATAAATTTCATCTGTCCAAATGTGCATTCTTCTATAAGGTCTCCATATAATATCGGTCATCTATAATTGATCGATGATGATCCTCCAGTATAACAAATCACCCCACTACCACACTATGCTTAGCCAATATGCAAAATCCCATAAATCTATTTGATCTATCTCTATAGGGAATCCAACTAGTTGTGTACACCTGATATGTTCAAAGACCCATACCTATAGTAGAGTGTAAGAAACAAATCTCTTTTGTTGGTAGCATGAAATCTTCCCAAGTCCACAATACAGATGTGCTAGCATGCTCCTATCCCATGCTTATACAATTAAATGCTTCTCCATAGACCAAACTATATGTGTCACCCCCACCTAGAATATGGTCCCTCTATAATCTAAGGCCACTACAGATGCAATGGTACTTATAATCACCTTGAAAAACAAGAGAATACCATTTGTGGCATACATCAACGCCTCTAGGGATATTTGATGTGGTCACTCGGTTGGAAATATGTGACCTAGGAAATATAATTGATTGACAACAATATCATCATTATATTGAGAGGTAGAAAGTATAACAGTCCTCCCTCGCACTAGTAGTCTCTATTATACACTAAATTTTGTACCCTTCTAGGTTGTGGGACCTCTGCTAACTGAAGTGAATCCTCTAGATTCTAGGTTAGTTCCTCTTGGATAATCACCTTATTTTCTCTTTTGATATAAAAAGTAAAATTGGAAGGAAAAGGGATAGAGGGATAACTAAAGGGAAATGACTGAAAAGAAAATTTAACCTACTAGGTGATGCACTAAAGGTAACTTGAATCATAACACAGTAACCAAAACTAGCATGAAAGTTCCTGGATCTAGCAGAACACAACTTCCTGAATAGGCTTGCATAAGTATTTCATAGAGAGGTCTGAAATGGAAAGAGGCTATTCAAGGAAAGAAAAATATTTCACAAATAATAGCTTTCCCAAGGAAATAGACACAGACTGTGACCTGCAAACAAACATTCACTCTATAAAATAGGCACATGAATGAGATAAAATGACAAGGGATGAAAAAAATCCACAAGATCATCTAAATCAGGTCATCCGCAATAGTGCACAAAGATGCATAAAGAAAGAAGGCTCAAGAACTCCAAGATTTTCTCTAATGTTAACCACTATATTATTCCTTAGAAAAGAGAAATACAAACAAGGGAAAATCTTGAGGATAGAGAAAATGTTACAGAAAACCTTTGCATAATCTAGAATTCAAAGAGAAATTACAACAAGATGAATACCTGAGGGCACAGAAAATGCCACAGAAAATCTTGCATAAGCTGAAAATCCTCTAGCTAAAGAAGCTTCTAAAACTACTTATATACAACCCCCCTAGCACACAGGCTCGAGAGTCAATCCATCAATTAGTTAGGGAAGAATTAGGGTTACAATAGATTCTCAATAAATAATGAAGAAACCCTAAAAATAGTTAATTCTTCCATAAATGCATTTGGGAGAATATCTTAGAAGATCAGATATGGCCATGAATGCACCTCCCACCACCATAAATTTGATCAAAGAAGTCGGCTGATCCATCTACCATGTCTACAACTTGAAAGACCATGCCACCACCATGAAAGCTTGAAATCATATTTGAATATTTGAATATTTAAATATAAACGGTTACAAGTGGCACAAATTTCAGTATCAATGGCCCAGAAAAAGACTTGGTTTCTTGTTTAAAATGTAGCTGTTGATCTATCCTTATCTTTACCCGGGTATCATATATTGGATCTTATCGATCCACATGGAGCCTTTTCACACACTCGTAGCATCAACCAGATGTTCAAAACCTTCTTCACGAGTGAGCAACAAAGCTTCTTCCTCTTATTCAGTCATGCACTCACAACACTTTATTTTATTATGTTTGAACCTGTGTGAGTAAGTGATGACTAAAGCTGCTACTTGAATCTTCTCTTAATTTCACACTCACTGGACCTTTATGTCTTGTTCTTTAACCTGTGTGAGTGAGTGATGACCCTTTTGAAATAGGTTATAAGCTGCGTCGCTCACTCGTGGTCTAAATTTGTTAATTGCTAAGCCTTGGTGAGTGAGCGACGACATGAAAATTCCTTCCTTGCACACTCGCAGCACAAAAATTATTTAACTACTAACCATTAGAGAATGAGAAACAAAAATAAAACTCCCTTGGTCGCACACTCACAGAGAAAAAATTTCTATCTGTAGTCTTAACTCATCTTTGGATATGTGGTAAACAGGTGTGATGCCTCAAAGATTAAATATCTTCATCTTGGCGATCAAGGGTTTATACCTTCCATTGGATCTTTATTACTTGATGTGTCTTTATTGCCCTTTTCAACCCAGGACCCATGACATCATCTTTTTTAGATGTCACCATGACTTGATGTCTTGAAGGATAGATCTCAAGCACTTCCGCTTCAAGTCTTTAAGCTGGCTGTCTGATCAAACTGAACTTGATCGGTCTTTACTTTATTCCTTTCGACTTAGCCTGGCCCACTATAGACACGTGTCTTTAAGGCTTGATGATTTAATGGATTGATTTCAATCAATTTATCTTTAAGTCACTAAGCCAACTTTTGGAATAAAATTGAGTTGCACGACACATAATCTCCTCCTTACCATTGTGCTCAGTCCACCATGTGCCATGTGTCACTCAAGGTTAATGGCTTGATTGCTAGATCTTGAGCACTTTAGCTTTAAGTATATAAGCCAACCATCTGATCAAACTAAACTTGCTCAGTCTTTAATAAGCTGAAGACCCAGCATAAAGGTGACCCCACCATCCATGTGGTGCAATGGCTTAATGGCTTAATGAATAGATCTCGAGCACTTTGTCTTTAAGCCATAATGTCGACCACACAATCAAAAGAAACTTGATCAATATTTAACTTGTCTCTAACCTCAGCTGGCCCCACCAGGAATACATGGCATCTTGTCGTGGACTCTCCACCCTTGAAAGAATATACATTAATTTTGGGTGAGTGAACAACAACCGTCGATCTTCATCTTTGTTTTTTTAATCACCTACTCATAACACTTTTCTGACTTGATGTTTAACCACGTACGAGTGATTAATGACCACACATAACTTACAACACAGACCACGTCGCACACTCACATAAAAAAATATGCTGAGTGGTTTAGCTCAGCGAGTGAGAAATAACATAAAATCTCCTTTACTCGCATAGTCGTAGACTGAAAACCTTAAGGTAAAATCACATGGCAAGTGAGCGATAAACATTTTTTATAACACCATCGCTCACTCACACAGTCAAGCTGACATTCCACAAGACCGTCATGAATGCATGACCACAAAATGATTCACTCACTCGCTCACTCGCAGAGTTAAATGATTGTTTAAGAAATATAGTGCAACTACATGACTAAGCATAAAAGGTGACCGTCATGGACAACTTAAAATATGTGAAGAAATGCGACCTTAAGTGGTGAAAAAGGTAATGAAGGATTATAACTATTGAGGCTTAGAATTGCCACCCCAACTCAGGCATTGGGGCTTTATAGGTATTCTATCCTAACAATGGAAACCTTCTCTAGCTGTTGGTAGACTATGATTGAGATGGAGTCTCTAGATTCTAGGCCGGTTCCTATCTGATTTGGGATATCACCTCCTGATTGAAAACTGAATTGGGAAAAGGGAGAAAGATTTAAAACTAAATGGGAAATGGGGTGATACACCAAAACTTACTCCAGATCTATCAGGATTTTTCAAAAACAACATCCCCAACTACAAAATCACTGAGCTACATTTATCATTCTCTACTCAACATAAAGGTTGACTAGAATTCACTATTAGGGTTAAGACCAAAAATAGTAAAAACTGACAACAAACTTACATATTCTGCAAAAAAGGCCTGATTTTTTATAACATAGGAAAGGAATCAGAAAAATTCACTTTACCAGATCACATAAAATATGCAACACTTAATGCAGAAAAGAAGAATAGGATTGGATCCAATACTCAAAAAATAATGTAATCAGAAAGCCTGCTCTTATTTCCTTCAAAAACCTAAAAATGTGGTTACAAAATGGACTCTAAAACATCTAGGAACAATAAGTTCACTATATGCACTATGTCCCAAATCTGAAACTCAAATGGTTACAAAAAGCATCAAAAATGTCTATAGGAACCAATAGTTCACTAAAAGAACCTTCTCTCCTGATTCTGAACCCCTTTTCAATGAATCAAAAGTTCAGTAATATAGCCCATAAGGCTAATCTCGAAAATGAGATCTCCCTCCAAAACTCTCCTAGAAAGACTCAACTTCAGCTAAAAATAGCCTCCTAATTTGACTCCAAATTGTGCCACTAAAAAAGCCCTAATATTGGTAATTTATGATATATCTTGCAAGATATTAACAACATATATACAAAATAATAATTAAGCCCCCCACTCTAAAAATATTAACCTAAGTTTACATTATTGACAATTTTCAACATAGGTCAACATGACCATTCGAATACAACTAAAACTCATAAAATGTCTTCAAAGCATATGCCAGTTGGCATTTGGCATTTTTCAAAATTCTAACTGGGAGTACACTATAGTCTTAATGGCTTTTAATTATCTTTGCAATCGGACTTCAGAATTTTATCAAACTGTGCATTATCTCGATCTTTGTGTGCTCTCTGCGATTGTATTTTGATCTTTGGGAACAAACTAAGGATTGTGACTTGAAACAGTGGCTCAGGAGTTTGATCTTTGTGCTTTAATCTATTCTTCAAACTCAAGTTTCAACTTGAATCTTGTTCATGCATTGGATCCGGGGCTTTGATTGAGAGCTCGGTATTGATTTTTTTGAGTAATAAACTCAAGCTTGTAAGAGCTCGGGCCTGACTGAAAGTTGAGCTTTGTTATCAAGAACTTGAGCTGACTGTAAGATCCAGGCTTTGTGACCACTCAACCTTACGAGTTGTAATCTATAATTGTCAAGGGCTCACCCCTTTTGACTATGAGAACTCCATATTTGAATCATTTGGTCATCTCTGTTTTTGTTGCCGGGATTCAAGCTTCTGATTGAAACATTTGGCGTAATCCCTTTGGCTTTGTTTATGACTGATATTTGGATTAAGAACTCGGGCCTTGCATTTATGGTGTGATTTAGATTTGAAACTGGTACTTAGAACACAACTTTCATCTAAAACTTGGTACTTGCTCTGTGATTTGGTTTGAAGCTCGACTTTGGGGATGTAACTAGAGATTTTTCATTAATCATGGGCTGTAGACTGGAGTGTTATCCTTGAAATGCTAGACTTGTCATGTTGTCTTGTAACCTGGGGTCTACTACTTGGTGCTAGGAACAAACTTGGAGTTTGACTCCATGAATCATTGCATTTTTCATGCATCTTCCGTAAGAACTTAAGCTGGGGCCTCACCTGATTGTTGAATGTGGCATTTTTGACCCTACCATAGTAATGGCACTGCATGTTACAGTTTAGTCACACTTGGACTTCATCATAAAAATTAGGCTATGAGGTATGTAATTGTGTATTTTCTTAAGACTCTGAGCATATACTTTGTTTATTACACCACTTACAAAGTGGCTCTTTGCATTTACTCTCAGTATTCATGGCTCTTTCATAGTTTACTTTGAACATGCTGTTGTAAATGACTTTTGAAACTATTATACATCTGGGTGTTCCTTTTTCCATGGCAAATGATTTAGGTTTTCACTATTATTTTTCTATGTTACCTCCACTCTGCATGTTGTCATTTTTTATACTCCATGATTTCTTATTTAGAAGAAGTCATAAAATTTGTCTGCAGTCTTTGTTGTATGGAGACCATGTTGTTATACTATAGGCTGTCATTACCTCTTGTCTATTAGCAATAGTGAACACCATTCTTATGCACTGTCATTTTACTATTTGTAAACATGCCATGATACATGGAATTTAGCATAAATCTGGAACTTCGCTTTGTGTTGAGACTGTATGGACCACTATCTGAATACTTTAAATATGTTGTTTCTTTGTGCAGACAATAGAAGTTAACAACATGTAAACACACTATTATTCCATTTTATTTCTATATATGCATATTCTTCCCAACATATATTGCTACTTGACCATGCACAATAGTATGCAACCATAGCATTTCAATACCCGCACATACACTGTATGGTGAATATACAAAATAACAACACTATTTATGCAGTTCTTTACACATGCATACTCCTTCAATGACAAAACACTTCTATCATACATGCACCATCCTTGCATTTATCATCCGATCACATGAAATGATAGCACCCAATAATGTCTCTGCTTATTTTAATATGCAGTTTGAAATACAACATTTGTCCTTTAAACATGAAGAATGTTACTATTATTTATGGTATTTATTTGAACCTCAATTTTGATCAATAACAGTGCCAAACTTTCCCCTTCTGAAGAATATACTATTTTGCTGAATTCTGATCTCTTTTGTTGAATATCAATAGTATTTGGAAATGATACTTTCATTGTATATGTACCTTTCTTTTCTTGAACATAGGCTGTCATCATGCATATTATAGCTGATAATATCATTGTATTCTTCTTTTTTAAAGATGATAATGTCCAAAATAGTACCGAGATAAAGTACTTGTGTGCTGTCAATAATGTATAAACCATGTGTATGAAATTTCCATTTTGATAACAATACATTTAACTCTTTTGCATATGCACTCCAGTTTGTAACAACATTACTATTACTATGTTATGTCTTCTTTTCTTTCCTGAACTTATGAACTCTTGCATCCTTAATCTAGTGAGTTTTGAGCATGGGCTCGTGACACCCACTACATCTTTTAAATACAGCAAAGGATTTCATAAAGATATGTCTTTTTTGATGTTATTATTTTGTCAATGTAAATGCATACCTTTTTATTACATTGATATCATCAGTAAATATGCAGTTCAGGGAGTTTGAGTGATGTATGGTGCTTTTTAGTGAACTATGTATTGCTTAGATCCAATTGGATGTAACATATTTTCGACCATGATGATGCAGGAAACAAGAACAACAGAAGACCTAGGATGGAGGATAGACAGAGATAAGACCATGACAACCAAGACATGAAGAATTCAGATGATGCAGATGACCAACTCCATAAACTAGAAGACCTCTTAAAGGAAATACATAGACCCCTAGACTTCATCATGCCTTAGTCTTACTTTATTTTCTGCATATGTCCTCTAAGTTTCTGTATGCAAGATGTAACCTTGAAGGAATACTTTCAAGAAGAAAAAGGTTCAAGCATCCATTATTCTACATGTTCTCAAGATTTAAAGGTGTTCAAGTCTTCCTCTTAAGAATTCAAGCTCTCCATTGAAGATAAAGGATTCAAGTTTTCAAGCCTTTGAAGGAATTTGGTTCAAGTATTCAAGATTTATCATTCAAGCCCTAGATCTAGCCATCATGATGGTGTGATCTTCCTTCAAGATCCTTTGTGCATCCTCAAGACTCTTTCATCATATCTTCAAGGTGGATTTCAAGCATACAATCATGGAGGTTTATGGTTTCTAAAGTCCATACTTTCATATTTATATATTTTTCTACATTAGAATTATAATTACATGTCTATTCAATATCATAGCTTCATTCTTAGATTCAATTCTACTACTTGCTAGCATTCTATGCTTTATTTATTTCAAGGTTAATTCCTAAATCACGGTTTGACTAAGGCAAACCCCTCCCCCCAACAAACAAATCTCTTTTTCTTGTAGGTACAGGTTCAAGATTAAAGATTTGAACTCAGATTTGGATACCCTTTTCAGTGAACTATCGGGATCCACAAACAGATTTTCTGTCGAACCTATGCAGGTCAGGGTCAAGATTATTGGGTCAAGGGTGAGATTAGTGGGTCAAGGTTGACCTTTTTCATAAGATGATGTCAGATCGGCAAAACATTTTTGGGTTTTGTTCATCTCTGCATTCCGGTTCCGAATCATACTTCACATTTTCCAGAAATAGAGTACAGACCCTAAAAAATAGCAATCTTTGATTTGCAGTTCTTTAAGGGCCCGTTTGGTTGCACCTCATAACCGGGTTATGCCGCCCATAACCCAGTTATGGGGTGCAATACTCCGTTTGGTTGCCCTTTTTCAAAATGGGAATGTGGATTTCGAAATCCCCATTT
>MU228134.1:111912-127863 GCA_018584345.1 Thuja plicata | reverse complement strand
AAGTCCACTTTCTCAAGCATGACTTTCTCAAGTCCACCTTCTCAAGCCACCCTCTTACACCCTTCCCTTGCTTCTTTAAGGCTTTCATTAATGCCTTATTAATGAAGATGTCTTAAGCCTATGTCTCCTCCATGCATTATTAATTCCCAAGGCATTAATGGTTCTTACACTACCATTAATGAGTCCCTCAAATCATTAATCCACCTTGTCTCCCCTCTATCTCTCTAATTCTTCTATAAATAGAAGCCATTTTTGAGAGCAATGAGCCTTCATCCAATATTCTAAATGCATTGTTATGCTGTTAGATTAAGCTTAGACTCATAGTTTATGCTTTTTTGCATTGTTATTATCTCCATTCTTAGAGCTAGAATGCATGTTTTCTCATCATTTAGCTTGTTTTATACTAAAATCCTTCATGCTAAGTCGTATATGTCACTGATAGTAGCATAATCTGAGGGCTATTATGTTACTAATCACACTCTTCTTAGTTAGAAGGCAATAGGTTGATATTATTTGGTTTTATATGCTTATCTAACCTTTTTGAGCTAATGCAATGACTTATTGATGTGTTGTGCCTTTCTTATCAGGTACAAAATATACACACATATTTCTGGCACCCACCGCAGGGCTAGATTTCCAAATTGATCTCATTTTCTAACAGTTTTTCACTGATTTGCATGTCCAGAATTCTGACACAGGATCATTTTTTACCATTTAGGATCGCATCTGGGATACGCCTTCGCGCCACAAAAAATGAGGCTCGCATATGGTAAGCATGGGATCTCATCTGGTAAGGAAGCTCACATACAATATGCTGCATCGCATTCAGTAGAATTTTAAGCTCACATCTGGTTAGAAAGTTTGTGCATTTTATTTGCCTAACTCTAACATTTCAACAAGTTGTGTTTTTGGAATCTTGCAGCTTAACAAGTGTTTGCAGGTTGTTTTTGGAGGTTTTCATGGGAGTTGAACTAAATAGATACTAACTCGGTTTTACAGGTTGCCAACCCCCCATCTTGACTTCTATTTATTTACTTTTCAAATTAAGATACATATTCCAATCTATCACTGAAACTGACTAGAGGATTATGCTCTTTTCCTTTTTAAGGAAAATCAGAAACTCATACATCAGTTTATGGATTGAACAGAATTTGGAGTTAACTGAACAAACAAACACATTGTCTAATTCAATTTGGAATAGTAAATGAACAAAAAAAATCATTAAATATGTGGGATCAAAGAACAAGTTCAATTGTATAATTTCTTTTGGAATCAGAAATTGAACAAGCAACTCACTAAATTTTGTGGTTAATTGAACAAGGCAACTTTCCTTTTCAAGCAAATCCTGTTTTTCTTAAATAGGAACAAACTAAATCAAGCTCAACATAGCTTGAAGGAATGAACTTTGTTTTATGTGTTTTGGGAGAAAACAGTTTAGATTAGGAGAGTATGCTCTTCTTCTTCGAAAGAATCAGAAATCCAGATATCCAAAGCTCGCCAATCCTGGTTACATACATTTAAACAGTAGAGGGCCTGCCGGTTGAGGAAAAAATCTCCCAAGAACAACCCAAGTGAGGACAGGTTTTACGCAAACCCTTCCAACTCACTATAAATAGTTGCTTCCTCATAGGCTAAAGCCTCGAAAGACGAAACTGGTTTTGTTCTTGGAATTTTGACATCATTCCTTGAACATATCTGGGTATATGTAGAGCGGAGTTGCTTGAATCTTGCTTGTGAGACTACATATATTCAGGTACTCATAGGGCTATATGCCTGAATTTTGACTTGTGCAATTCTATGGGGGAGAGTTTCGAATGGATTGCCCAATAATCTACAACAACTTCAACTGAAAGAATTCTCGATTCATCCCCGAAAGGGTGATAATCTTTGTGCAAGGCAAAAAGTAATTGCCCCAAGACACTCGTCATATTGTGCCCTCACTTGTGTTTGGAGTCGGCTAATACAACATCACGACTAGAGCCATTACGTGCTTGGTGATGGCTATATTCTGATTAGCATTTGAGTGTGTACCTGAGTCAATGAGCAAAGATTTTCATCCTCCACCTAGAGAATAGGAAAAGATGACTGTTTGTTTCACCCTCCTAACAATGCAAAACTGTTTGACGTGTTCAAAAGATCATTAAAAAGATAAGCTCCTCAAAACAATCAACAAATTTCAAACCCTGGAGTACAAGTGTTTTTCACACCTTACGACACCTGTTAACGCAATCTGGAAACAAGCAACTTCACGCACTTCGAAAATAAACTTTTCAGAACTGACCAAAACTGACAAAGACATCATAAGATCGCATCCTATATTTCCCAAGTTGCATGCAGTGTTTAGGATCACATTTGGTATTCTAGATCATATTTAGTAAGCACACAGTCACATCCAGATTCTAGGATCACATCTGGTACCATCAGAGGCTCGCATCTAGGAGCTCACATTCAGGGCAGTGGGTACTTGTAGAAGTTTTTCTTAGAAAGTCTCAGTTGACTAGGATACCCTTTTTTGTCTTTAGCTGGTTCCTATTGTCTCTTCTGGTCTCCCTGTTGTATTTTCAAAACACTTTCAAAACATCCACCTTGCATGCTTAGTCATTCTTTCACGATCAATTCAATACGTGTGGTCTAACCACTTCCTACGAACAACTTGGTTCCCAACTCACTATCAGGGCATTCTAACCCTCTGACGCTGGAGTCATTTACATCCACCAACAATAAACAATTACTCTTACCTAGACACGCCCACTTGAACAATCTGAAACTCTCACTTGCACTATTGGGAAACATTAACAAAGTTGAGAAACAACTTCATGGTTAACACAAGACGCACCAAGTACACCACTAAAGGATCGAAAGTGCCTCCTAAGACACCACACTTTCAAGGAGAAACTTCTCGTAGTTCCCTTCTTGATCTAGATTCCCCTCAAATGGATAGTGATACTCACAGATGGAGTGAGGCTTTTGAGGATTATAATGATGGCAAACACCAAAAGCCTGAAGACACAGATGAGGAGGAAGGACCCAAATTTGAACATGGCCCATTCGGATAAGATAGTGACAGAGAGATCCCCGAAGACGAATATGAAAAACTCAAACAAAGTAAAAGGTTCCACAAGATATTGGAACGGATAATTGATGACGATAAAGAAAAATACTTCCTCCATCTAGCATCCACAAGTGTCAAGTTACCCAAGGATTATAATGTAGAAAATATCAAAGAAAAGGAGGTACCAAACCCAATATCTATTCTCACCAAACAACTCAATCTGATGAAAATAGAGCTCACAAACCTCAAACAAGAGAAGGAGAAACCCAAAACACAATAATCTTTGGATGCTATTTGTCCATTTCCTTTTGACAAGAGTATTACTATGGTCCCATTTCCCCCCAACGTGGCAAGGCCAAAGTATGACAAATACAGGGGAGAAACTGACCCCCACGATCATGTAAAGAAATTTTGTGCTCTAAGCATCGAGTACATGCACGAACTTACATACCTCATGCGACTTTTTCCAGGAAGTCTAGGAGGTAATGCCATGGAGTGGTTCTCAAAACTAAGCCCTAAGGTCAAGACATTTGAGGAGTTGATCGGAGTTGATCCAATGGTTCATTCAACATTACTCCTACAACATCCAACATGATGTAACTATGATGGACCTATGTAACACCAAACAATGAACTGGAGAATCATTCACACATTTCCTACAAAGATGGAGGAAGAATTTTGCACAATATTCAAGGGCCATTCCTGAATTAGAGAAGATGGAGATATTCGTTAATAATTTAGTGCCTGAATTGAACTATGTTCTACAAATGCAAGACTCTCCTAGCTTTGAAAGAATGATTAAAAATGCTCTCCATATTGAGGAAGTCATGGTCAAAAGAGGGGAGATCACCCTTCAAAATGAAAACAAAACCAACAACTCCAACTCCAACTCCAAGCCTAAATGGTGGAAACAAAACAAGAATGTTGTTAATGATGGGGTAGTTGACACCTCTAACATTAATCCTAAACCCAAGGTATTTAATCTAACCAATGGCATGCAAGCAAGCAAAGATACTAAGGTAACACCTCCCATCCCCAAAGCAAACAATGATTATAAGAAGGAACGAACATGGACTTCAAAACCACAAAGAACATTCACTCCTTTAGGGGAGCCTCTTGAGACTATTCTGAAAACATTGTTGGATAACAAAGTTCTTAAAATTCCCGATTCTAAGTCATGGGAACCAATGGTCAAACCTAGGTGGTGGGATGATAATTCCTATTGTGTCTTCCACAAAAACAAGGGACACAAAACTAATAATTGCCTCAAGCTTAAGCATGTCATCCAAGACCTCATCGAAGGAGGTAAGATCAAAGTAGATGGACATACTACCAATGAGGATCATACAACATTCAACAAACCCTTTCCTAATTACAATCAAGGAGAGACATCCAGAGGGAAGGGTAATGAGGTTAACTACACCTATTCCAAAAATGACAATGTGATTAATATGCTTGACATTAAAACTGAATCCATCAATGTGATCACAATTAAAGGTGTCTCATCCCACTCAAATGTTGTAACACAAATCCAAGCACAGGTTACAATCAAAGGACCTCCAAAACTGACATCAACGTCAACATCCAAGGTTCCTATTGTAACTATTCCTAAACCAGTAGCAAGACACATGGTCACTATCCCCAGAGAAAAATATGACTTGGTAGACCAATTGCAATGAACCTCTACCAAAATTTCTATTTTTGAATTGCTCAAGATATCCACGATACATAGGGAAATCCTAGAACAAGCCCTACACGCTGCTAATGTTCCAAAAGATATTGATATAGATAAGTTTCAAGCGATGGTCAATCACATCTCAGTGCCACATTACCTCTCCTTTTCTGAAGAGGATGACAAGTCATTGACCCATCCACACAATCAACCCCTCCATATCGAAGTCCTTATTCATAAATCCCATGTTAGACACTATTGATAGATGGAGGCGTAGGATTGAATATCTGTACACTGGATCTAATCAGGAGACTAGGTCTCTCAGAACAAATAATTGACACTCGAAAAAAGATAACCATCAAAGCTTATGATGAGGAAGAAAAATCCTCCAGAGGTCTTATTTCTCTACCTATCAGAGTTAGACCAATTGAGAGGAACGTCATATGTCAAGTTCTGGATTTACCATTGGCCTACAATATCCTCCTAGGGAGACCATGGATTCATGAGATGCAAGTTGTGCCATCCACTTATCACCAATGCATAAAATTCCCACATAATGGGGTGGAAGTGACGATTCCTGCAGATGCTAACTACACTTGCAACAATATCAAAGCAGGTAGCATGATCCCACACAACAAAGAGGCTATAGATGCAGATGCTCCTGAAACTACCAAGGACATGGTTATGAAGAGTTTTAGCAAAACCTTGAAACTTGAAGAAACAGGTATGGGAGAGTACAAGTTTGACCTAACTCCCTCATTAACAGAACTTCCGGTATCACCAAGATCCTATGGAAAACCTTCATCGACATTCACACCTGTAGCATCCAAAGAGCCAAAAGTACACAAAGAAACTAGTGATAAAGACATCCACATCTTCTTCAGATAACACAAAAGAATAGGCAGTCTTGGACTGGCTTTACAAAGGAGAACCGGTGGAATCTGAGGTCAAACATGTAAAGATATCCCCAGAACAGTATGGAAAGGGATATGATTTCCTCACACAAATGGGTTACAAAGGAAAGGGACCTCTAAATGACACAGGATGAGGGCTCATTGAACCTATTACCGTGGAATTATGGAATACCAAAGATAAAATAGGACTTGGTTTTAATACCCAATCTGACAAACCTACTTCAAAAGACAGCCCGACCTCTGATAAAGGGAGCGATGAAATAGATGAGATAGTACTAGAACCATGGTCTTATGAAAGATTATTACATGTTGGTACAGAGAATCCTACATATTAAGGAGAACGCCATGTACCTAGCTTTGAGATACCACAGGATCTTCACACTCCTTTTCTAGCACAACCTCCCATTCAAGAGGTAGGAGACACCATAGCAACAATCACTCAAGAGATACCCCGGCCACAAAATTTACATCCTAACTGGGGGAAATTGGTCACAATTTCACATGTCCTCGATCTACCCCACTTTGATCTTCAAGCAGCTAACCGAGTACATCAAATAACCATTGCGGAATACTTAAACAGATCTGATGATGATGTAACAGACTCTCATGACTATGAATGGGATCGGCTAGCTATCGCCTCTGAAGATATTGGAATAGATACAATTCACATGTTTGCAGCTCCCTCAGCTCCTAGCAAATGATATGACACTCCTCTCAATGATACTAATCCTCCTGAAGCAAAAGAAGAGTTCCTTCCCCCGATCATTGATGGAGACACTGATGAATACATAGGTCTAGAAGAATTTAATAGGCCACAATCAAGAAACCTCCATTTACAGAGAGATGATGAGGAGATTTCTATTGACAAGTTGCTAGAGTTTGATCCACATATACCTAACAATGACCCTTTTAACGACGATCTCACTCTTATTGATCTAAATATTGAAGAAATTAACTTAACAAATCATGTCATGTCGATTAATGGTCTTGATGCTAACACGATGTTATCCTTCCTAGAATCTGATTCTCTAACCTTGGTACTTCCAGACCTAATTGATTGGGCTGAAATAGATCCTACTCCTATCCTTAAATTTTCTAATGACCACTCCCTAGCTTGTTATCTCAATGCTTGTGAACCTTACCCTTCTTCCACCAATGCAAGGAGCGAGAACATGTCACAGGAGGATATCAAGTTTCTTAGTCATAAACTGAAAAATAAAAAGAAAAAGTGGAGTGATGGTGAAAACCACTCTGTGGCAGTATCAGATCCCAAAATAGTAAAGAAAAAAGACATATCCAATGGTGAAAACCTTTCCGAGGTGCCAAAGGATGAGACTCTTGATATCCTCCAGGAACACTTTCAGGAAAGATCTTCAGTATTGATTGAACCAACACAGCCAGCAAACTTGGGCACTGTTGAAAATCCCCAAATAGTTCATTTGGCACAATCTTTATCAGAAGAAGAGAAGGTACAGTTCACAGAGTTCCTGAAAGTGAAGAAGATTAACTTTGCATGGTCTTATACGGATATGCTGGGACTAGATCCTCACCTCATAATGCACCACTTGTCTATAGCTCCCGGGATCAAGCCCATAAAACAAAAACTTTGAAAAATGCATCCTCATGTTGCATTATTGGTCAAAGCAAAGCTAGAAAAGTTGTTGAAAGATGGATTTATTCGAGTCATTTCCTATGCAAGGTGGATCTCCAATGTGGTCCCCATTTCTAAATTTGATAAATCTATTAGGATCTGTATGGACTTTAGAAACCTAACCAAAGCATGTCTGTAAGATGACTTCCCTCTACCAAACATTGACATGATCATAGATCTTACAACATGCTTTCAGATGTATTCATTAATGGATGGATTCTCGGGCTATAATCAAATCAAGATCACCCCTGAGGATCAAGAGAAAACCGCATTCACATGCACATGGGGCACCTTTTGCTGGAATGTCATGCCTTTCGGGTTAAAGAATGTTGGTGCAACATATCAAAGAGCCATGACAACAATATTCCATGACATGATGCACAAGAACATGGAGGACTATGTAGATGACACAATGGCTAAATCCAAGGAGAGAGGTACTCACATTGCTGACCTAAGAAATATATTGGATTGGATGGAACAGTTCCAACTCAGGCTCAACCCGAAGAAATGTGCCTTTGGGGTCCAATCAGGGAAGCTCCTAGGATTCATAGTATCCGCGAAAGGAATCAAGGTAGATCCTGCAAAGGTAAATGCTACTCTAGAGATGGATCCTCCATGTAACATCAGTCAAATGAGGATGCTACAAGGGAGACTTTAGTCTATCAGGAGATTCATGTCCCAACTTGTAGATAGGGAACAACCCTTTAGTAAACTACTACATAAAGGGGTTACCTTCAAATGGGATGAACACTGTGAAGCAAACTTCAGAGAATTGAAGGGGTACCTAGCTGCTTCACCTATCCTTATGGCACCTATTCATGGAAAACCCTTACTCTTATACATTTCAGCTATGACTACATCCTTGGGAGTATTACTGGTGCAAGAAGATGAAACAAAGAAAGAATGAGCTATCTACTACATTAGTAGAACACTAGTCACTTATGAGCTCAATTATAACATTATTGAAAAAGCATGCTTAGAAGTCATCTTCGCATCACAAAAATTGAGACACTACATGCTCTCTCATGCAGTAAAGCTCATTGCTAAGATTGATCCTCTAAAGTATCTTTTGAGCAGGACAGCATTAACAGGACGTTTGGCAAAATGGGTCCTAATTCTCAATGAGTTTGACATTGAATATGTAGAACGGAGAGCTATCAAAGGACATGTACTTGCAGATCAATTGGCTGATTCATCACTCTAGGATGATGAAACTTTACTAATTGAATTCCCTGATGAAACAATCATGCATCTCACTGAATATCCCTAGAAGATGTACTTTGACGGTTCATTCACTCAACGAGGATTTGGAGCAGGGGTCCTCTTCATAACTCCACAAGGATACAAGATTCCCAAATCTTACAAATTGATGTTTCCATGCACCAACAATATCTTAGAATATGAAGCATTGGTCAATGGCCTCAAGCTAGCTATGGAATGGAAGATCATAGAGTTACACGTGTATGGTGACTCCCAACTAATTATTAATCAAGTCAATGGGGAATATTAAACAAAAGATGAAAATTTGATGCCCTACAAGCAACTAGTTGATGATATGAAGAAATACTTTGTCTTCGTCACCTTCCAATAGATACCAAGATCAGAGAACAAAGCTACAGGTGCTATGGCTACCTTGGCATCCATGCTACAACTGGAGGAGCATCAATTCCGCTATGACTTCTTGGTGGAAGAAATATCCTATCATGCCTTTGATACCCCTGAATACAAGGTAATATGTACCTTAAATACCCGAGATCAATATCGGTATGCCAGTATCATTGCTTACCTTTCTGACCAAACCATTCCCACCAATTTATCCAGAAATGAGAAAAGATCCCTGATTAGGATAGCATCATGTTATGTCCTCATAACTAACAACCTATATCGACGCGGTCTCGATGGTACACTTCTTCAGTGTTTAGAACTTGGAGAGTCCGATCTAGCATTAAAAGATGTCCACGAAGGTGTATGTAGATCACACTCAAACGAATTTTCATTCGCCAAGAAACTACTCAGGGTAGGCTATTACTGGCCTACGATGGAGAGAGATGCTATTCAATTTTCAAAATCATGTTTTAAATGTCAGACACATGGAAACCTTATCCATGCTCCTGCCAGAGAGCTTATACCTTTTATAACACATTGGCCATTTCAGCAATGGGCCTTTGACTTGGTTGGACAAATATATCCCAACTCTTCAAATGGACACAAGTTTATCATTACGGCCACTAAGTATTTCACGAAGTGGGTCAAACCCATGCTGCTAATCAAAGCCACTAGCAAATAGGTGGCTATGTTCATTCTGAACTACATTATTTGTAGATATGGGATACCCTCTTCAATTGTAACAGACAATGGGGGCCAATTTAAAAATCAAGACATTGACGACCTTTGCGAATAGTTCCATATTACTCAACATTGCTCCTCAATCTATTATCCTCAAGGTAATGGACAGGCTGAGGCATCAAAAAAGAATATACTCAAGATTCTATATATAACTGTAAGCAAGTCTGGCAGAGACTAACATCTACAACTGAATCTGGCACTATGGGCCTACAGAACAAGCATAAGAACACCAACTGGAGCCACGCCATTTTCTCTAGTCTATGGCATTGAGGTAGTACTACCTATTGAGGTTGAAATCCCATCTTTGCGGATATCTTTACAAGGTCTTGTTACTGATGAGCAATACCGCATAGATAGGGTAAATTCCCTAGACCTACTAGATGAGCATAGGCAACAAGCGTTCGATCATCTCAAAGTGTATCAAGCACGTATGTCCAAAGATTACAATAAAAAGGTCAAACCACACAAATTTGAAGTAGGAGATCTCATCCTCAAGGAGAATCCCAAGAACCTGCCTAATAGGAAGCAGAAAGGAAAGTTTGAACCTAACTGTCTGGGACCTTATGTTATCACTACTACTTTTGGGACTGGAGCTTATCAGTTAGCTACACTTGAGGGAGACGTTCTTCCAGATCCTATCAACACTCTACATTTGAAGCGGTTCTACACTTAATGATTTGGCTAGCAGAGCCTGTACAGCCAATAGTTCTTGCAAAATACCAAAAACATTCAGAAAATTGATCCTGAAGAAATCCAAAAATAGTGGAAAAGATCCTACAAAAAGGGTATCCTTGGTGAAAACTTGGTAAATATGCGCCTTGATACTACAAAAACATTCAAAAAAGCAAAAATAGCAAAAAAATTGAAAAAGAGAAAAGTGCCTTGATGAGCACCTGGTAAAACATGCATCTTGGTAGCAAAAAGAAAGAAAAAATCTTGCCAAGTGGTGAAAACGTGGCAATCAGGCGTCACTTGTGTTCTGCACCCCATCTATCAATGCACTACTGATACTAGGCCTTCATAATTTTTCCTGTGCTCATACGCTGACTTCATTTTTCTACATGACTCTCTTATCCTCGCTTGGGATTTGTCTATCTTTATGTCTTAGGAAAAAGTCATTCTGCATTGGGGGCATCTTTGATGGCATAGTCATTTACGGTTGCTAGGTTTGTCTAGGCTGGTTTACCTCACGAACACAATGTTTCTTGATACATGCAAAACAATGTCACTTTCCAAAACAAGGGTGTCTTCCCAAAATATCAGACACGACATTTACATTAACAAAGTTCCTACAGGGCTATATTGGATTGCAAACATGAACGAATTATCTTATCAATGCATAGACATGGAACACCATATTGCTTGTATTACAATTTTCTGATTGATGAATCTTTACTGTGTTTGACATATGAATGAACAAGTACTATCTTAAAAACACAATTTGATAATGGTTTGATTATGATTATTTTATGTCTTGATGATGTTTTTAACTAGGGGCATCTAGGTAATTATAAATTTTATTGATTATCAATTGATGATTTATTATGTCTTCTTAGTTACTCAATGACATCTACGCAAAGACAAAGAGTCGCAAGGATTGGGGGCATAATGTTTTCTTGATTTTCTGCGTATGGTGATTGTTCCAAATGATCCTATAAATTTTACTTAACTTGGATGTTTATGGTAAGAGCTGCTACTATGGGTGTATAGCCACATATATCTCGATCTTCATTATGTGTAAACTACGGTGAGGTTGAAACAATTTCCTTGTCTATTTTCTGATCCAGATTCTCACTAAGGTATACGAATCATAATGTACCCAAGGATATGAATTTTCAAGGTCATTGTAGGTCCAATATCTTGCCTTAATCAGAATATGGTATATTAAAAGGAAGGTGACTATTTTTATCTTGGCTTCTATGCCTTGATACCTAAGTCTATTTTTGACATTTCGATAAAACATAGTATTCATACTTTCATAATATCAGCGGGTATTAGTGATGGTTGTACTATCCGGTGGTATCCGTTCCAAAAAGTGCCCAATGATGATAAAAATGTTGCAATATTTGCTAATCAGTGACAAGTCCTAAGAGTCTGCATATAGCTACATTTAGAGCTTGCATGGTGCATTTAGAAATAACAACATAAGGAATTTTGTGCTCAAAAATGATTTCTATCTTCTTCTAACAATCAAGTTAATTACATCATACATATTACTGATATCAAATATCGTTGCACATCCATAACATACATTTTGCATTCATTAAAAAGAAGAAACAGGAAAATACAAAAATAAAGCATCCATGTATTGTATTTTTACTTTTTCATCCTAAAATGCATCCATACATCTATTTTGCATAACCAAAAAATCAAAAGAAACATACATTTGCATTTTCACATGAGTATCATTTAAAACATATTTATATCAGTAATAACTCATCACATCCAATCATAAAATGATGTTATCATCTAAAAACTAACTCATTAAGAGACCAAGATATCATCACATGTGCAAAGATACATTTACCACCTCTATGAAAGAAAAAAGAACTCATGAAATATGTCAGAATCAGGAAGCTGCATCAGATATATATCATCATAACATGGTACAGACCAAATATGGAACAGTATGCATAAAGAGTATCAGTGTATCAGCGAGCCAAAATGAATCAGATATACATGTATGAATGTCATCTACAAAAATAGATCTCAGAAGGATCCAGATATACAAAAGAGGGGATCTCAATAGGATCCAGATATACAATTATGATCTCAAAGATATACATGTCATAAAAATGATATAAAATGTCAACTCTGTCCTGCCCCCTCTCCCTGGTCAGGAGGAGGAGGAGGAGGAGGAGGAGGAGGTGGTACAAAAGGAGATGCTGGAGGAGGCATGGCCCCTCTGACTGCTAAGTCACTCAAGAGAATGAAGGTGCCCTCTAATCCCCTGGAACTACCGCATGATACAGGGCATAATAGTATGTAGCCCTCTGTCCCTGATGGACCACTGTCCGGGCCTGTGCATCTCTCTCTACTCTCAGCCGCTCTAGCGGTATATCCCTATCCGCTAGTAAGGCATCAACAATAGTCACTCTGGCCTCCAATGTTGTAATCCTGGCTCGGAGCTGCTCCCTCTCCTGCTCACATCTAGACAATGGGTCTCCGTCTTTGCCTATATTCTGCTCCTGGGCCCTGTCCTGTTCCCTATCCCGAGGTCTATCCTGTGACCCCTTTCGTCTCTGTCTCTGCTAGTCCCTAGTAAGGAGCAGACCGGTATCTCTTCAAGGAGTTACAAATCTGAATCGGGTATGCCAACCCTGCCCGCTGCCACTGGCACCACCTGTATCCACAGCCTCACCACCACCACCCCTATCATCTCCATCAGGACCATCATCGAGAGGAGGCCACCTGCCATCTCTACCACCATCCTTGCCACCATCACGACCTCCATGTCTGCCGGGAGCCCTGTCTCTCTATGCACTTCCCCTACCCCTGACTGGTCAATCATCTGGATCATAATCTAAGGGCTCCTCTATGCGAGGAATGATCTCCTCAGGAACAGTGAACCGAGGAAAGGGGTACTGAAGCCTCTCAGCAGCATAACCATCTAACACACCTGCGTCCTCTACATCAGGCCAGAGATCCCAGTCTACTGCCACCATGTCTCGGATCTCCTGGTGGGTTGTCTCATATGTTAACTGTGCACCTCATAATGGTGTCTTGTCCCTATTCTGGGTGTATACAACAATATCCTCTGTCCTGCCCTGTCGTCGACCATACTGCCTCAACACGCTGGGAATGACGAACCGCTCTATAACATACCTGGTCCTGCCAATAAGATATCGGCTCTGGCACAAGTAAGGCACCTACCGGGTATCTGAGGTCCACACCTCGCAATCTAAGTATGGTCGCCAAACGACCTTTGTCATATCATCAAATAAATGACGCTAGTACTCAATCTTTCCCAGATAGGGTTGCTGAAGAAGGCCTGCATACATGTATACGTAAGGCTTCTTAGGTGCTCACTGTCTATCTACAATCGACCATGTAACAAGGATGTACTCCCAGGCCCAGATCTGAAGAATAAGGATACCCACAGTCATACTATGGGTATAATGGTATACTATCTCATGTAGCTCTTTGTACATGTGAGCTAAGATACAGCTACCCCAAGTGAATCTTTGACGGTGGGTAACCATCTTCTCTATCATACTCACCCAACCGACCATAAATCCATGTTGGCCCCTATCTGGCATGAGGATGCTGCCTATTAGACCTTCTAAATAAAAAAATAAATGATCATAATGATCGACCATATAGTCCCATGACAAATATCTCTGGTCAATAGTATCATCCTGGAAAAATTTGCATGCAGCACCAATAGCCATGCCAGCTCTCAACTCAAAGAATACCTCCTGTCCGATCATCGGCACGCGCAGTATCCTTCAGACATCCTCCAGAGTCATGGTGATCTCTCTAGTCGGTAAATGGAAGGTGTTGTGCTCTGAGTGCCATCTCTCAGCAAGAGGAGTCAACAACCCACGGTTTACCCTGATCTCGGGTAAACCTATCAAGGAACGTAATCCGCATCGGATCACAGTCGTCTGCTCATCATCTAACAATCATCCCGACAATGCAAGTACATGCGCAGGGTAAGTGTCGTGAAATGCGACTACCTCAAACTAGGCATCTTTTGGACAAAAATGACAATACATCAGTATCCTATCTACAAACATAGGGGCAGACTCCTAATTAGCTAAGAAATTCCAAGTTCGCAAGATGCAAACAGATCAGACAAATTAAAATTCTAAGTCTTTTTGACCAGATATGATTCTAAAATAGAAGGATGCGATCCATTCTGCCAGATATGATCTTGGAAATACAGGATGCGATCTCTGAAATACAAGATGCGATCCTAAATGCGAGGTGTGACCCTAAGCACCTCGGGTGTGACACACTGATGGATTTCCCTTAAAAACATAGCAAAAACAATAGAATTAGATGCGATCTGAGAAATACTGGATGCAATGCAGGAATCCAGAAAAACCAGATGCGATTCAGGAAAAACCGGATGCGACACGGGATTCATAGGTTGCGATCTGGAATCCTGGATGCGATTCTAAATTGCAAGGGCTATAACTACTACAAAAATGCATGAATTTGAAATTTGCAAAATTCACAGGGTAGTTTATCGAGCACTTACCGGCAGTGGGTAGTCAGCTGGACGCTGATGTCGACGGCTCATCTCAAAACGGTGCTTCCTCACAGGGACTACCATCTTCTCTATAGAGCTCTTTGATTTACTATGGAGGAAAGTGAAAATGAATAGTGAAATGGTAATTTTGGAGGCTTATATGGGTCTTTTGAGACATTTAGGAGTTCCGAAACTCCTCCCGAACAACTACAACTTCATTTCTATTTTCTTTCTGATCAATCGGGAACCAAATCGAAGGTGCCTAAGATATTTTCAGCAGCACAGTGCCATTTTTGCGATAGTTCTGAAAATTACAGATTTTCTTTATTTGTTCCAAACATTGGTCAATACTGCACATTTTATCATACATCTTGGTCTAACATCATTTTATCAGTCTTATCACTCGCATTTTTACGTAATTAACTTGGTAATCGTGCGTTTATTTTTAAAACACACCTTCTTTTCCACTTCTTCTACTCCATTCTTTCTTGTCCTAACCGCTTCCTGCAAGTGCTACCTTCTTTCAACTGAGAGATTTATTCTTTTCCTTCGATTTCATTCCCGAGGGGGCATGATCATACTATCATCAATTAAATTTTTTGCTCAAAACAACATCAAAATGACTTCGTTATCAAACAAACTAGGGGCATGACAGTTTCCTTGACTAAGTCAGAACTGTTGGATAAAAAGCTTTGGTTCTCATGAGCTGGATATCTTATGTTTCCTTATTTTAGAAGATTTTTTATTAAAAGCTCTTCGCAGCTTCATGTTGACTTTTTAGACGACAACTAAGTTCAGAATCAGTATTAACAATTTTTGGACGACAACCAAGTTTAGAATTGGTATCTTTAAAATCTTTTATTGATTCTTGAACGACAACCAAGTTCAAAATCAATTTTATTAATTTTGTTCGATCGAGTGCGAGACTGATCTCATCAACATTTCATTCGACAACCAAGAACAAAATTCTAAATCTTTCTGAAGTCAAAATAAAAAACTTTCTTTGAATCAATGCGCTGCTCGCACATCAATTCAAAGAGGGGAAAATGTAACCACCTGAATTTGGTCTGTTCCAACTATGGACCCTATTTTCCCTAAGTGTGATCATACCCTTGATTA
>MU228134.1:75324-96016 GCA_018584345.1 Thuja plicata | reverse complement strand
TCCTTTGTGCTCTTATAGTTATGAGTTTCACTTTCTCTTCTTGCTTGGTTGATATTGATGCCTTAAGGGAGTGTATAATGAAATCTATGTCAATATAAATGTAAAGAAATAAATAATAAAAATCATAAATGAATGGTGTACCGTACAATTGCATGAAGGAGATCCTATGGATAATTTAGTGGAGATTATTTAGAGATATGGTGATGAAAATATCTTATATGATTATAAGAGTATGTTCTCTTGTGACACCCATGGTGCTCATCCATCCAGCTAAAATATTCATGTCATTCGGCATGATGCAAGATTCCCATTCTTATAAAAGGCAGGCTTAAACAGCAAAAATATTGGGCGAGACCCAATGTAGAAAAGACAGACTGACAGAGTAAGAATTAACAGTTAATATTGTATCATATACTTTGCAAGATTCTATTAAGCAAGGTGATTGGGAATTTTTGGTTTTTTGATGGCATGCTACTAGCACTAGCTAACCGAATCATCAAAAACACAGAATGATGCCTAATGATAGAACGCAAAGATTGTTACTTTAGGACAAATATCTTTGTCGTGCAAGCTATATGATTCTGACAACTTCCTGCTTATACTTTTTTGAAGGTCCATCTTCACTGATGCATTAAAAAGAATGTACAACATGCCTGAAACATGGACTGGGCTTGCACCTATGCCCTTAGATGGGGACTCTTGGTCAGTTCTGCACAGTTGGGAAATTCCAACTTCATCATTTTTGGAGTTGTTAATGTTTGCAAGGTAGTAATACTACACCCATGATATTTAGTCATGTTTCAGAGACATATGGTACTTGTAGTTTATGCACTTGGTCCTCAGTTTCTAGTTGTTCTGGATCACATTACAAAATATTTGTGGATTCCATAGATGCGCAACACTATGAAGAGCATCAGAAGAATGGTACATGCTGCTTGAGCATGTCAATGATGGAGGTAATTTTGGTAACAAAAGCTCCATGTTGTCTTTAGTTGCCAGTTTATATATATATTCTTTCTCAATATATGGAAAATTCTTTCTCAATATATGGAAATTTTAAGGTCCCATATTAAAGTATAAGCTTCTGTGAAATCCTAAAATTTTAAAAGATTACATTTTTTGAGGAGTATTTTTTGACGGTTTTATCTCCTTCCCAGAATCAGCATTGCTATTGCAGGCTTCTGGAGTTTCTTGTAAATGTGAGGGCATATCATGGTGCAAGAAAGATCAGATGTGGTTAAAACAGTTCAATAGTAGTAGACTGAAGGCCATGGACGAGGACCTGGCTGAAGTAGCAGATTATGAAATATTTTGGCAAGGAACATATGAAAGAGAACGTCAGCAGCAATACCATTTAAAGATGTCAAAAAGGAGGAGGGGAAAGCAAAGATTAGATCAGAGATGCACAACAAATATAGGCAGAAGGCCCTTGGAAAATACAGGAAACCACCCCCTCCAGAAGTTGGGAATAGAGAAATGGAGGATCACCCTGCATAAAAATGCAAAACATCGACATCTTTCTGGCAAGAAAACTTGTAGATTAGATCCTCTTCTTGGCAGTTTGCAGGCAACTATACATCTTCCAAACCAATCGACAAAAGCAGACATCTTCCTTGAGCAGTTGTATGTTATATTTTGTATCAGTTTCAATCTTGATGTCTTCTTTTCTCTTTGAAAGGCATCCATATTTTTACCTCGGATTTTTGTACTTTGTTGTCACAGATTGAAGTCTTTGCTACAAACCTTTTGCCCAGGGAACCTACTGTCTTTGGCCTTTCAGAGAGATTAATTCTATATAATGCAGAGAGCAACTTGCATCAGTAATTACAGAAATCTCATTTTATTGACCATATGGAAGGCTTGCATTCAATCCCTGAAATGAGGGTAATTCAAAAGAATATCATCAATAACCAGGGTAACCAATGTCCAATTAACCAAGAATCTTAGTTGTTTTAAAATTTAGTGCTAATGAATCCCAACCTCTGTCATGTAACTGGAAGCCTCTTTGCAATTGGACCACAATCACTGGAAGAAATTAATTTAGTGTCAACATTTTTAAGGACACTTACAGAAATTAATTTTCATTGCTTTTCACTATTAAGGTCTGAAGCGTCTGTTGTGAAGATTGTAATTCAATTTGACAGGTCATAGATTCATGGGAAAAATACATTTTGCATTTGAAAGTGCTTGCAAGTCATTAATGAAAAGGGAATTTACGACAAACAAATCATGACGTGTGTAGAAGGCCTTGAAGAAAGGGAGAAATGTTTCAAATGCAATATCTCTGACTGCAACATGCCATTTTAATACACATTCAAAGTCTTGGGGTTTATTTAAAAGCCATGGACTTTTTACACACGTTGACTTGTACTAAATTTTATAAAATTTTGATTTTAATTTAATATTATTTTAGTTTTTAATGAATTAAAAATTTATTTTTTTAATAATTGTTAATAAATTAGTACATATATTTTCTTTTAGCAATCTATATAAAATATGTGGAGAGATCTTTTAGGAGATATCAATTGCATTTGTATGTGAGAAATTGATTAAAAAAATGATGTATTGAGAAGGATATTTTTGTACATATTTCATGTAGATCATTAAAGATATATAGCTAGTATAACTTGCAATGCAACATGTATACATTTAATGGATTAGGGTTAGGGTTAGGGTTAGGATGAGAGTTATAATTAGTGTGTTTTGGGGGTTGGGTTAAGATTAGTGTTAGGGTTAGAGTTAGGTTTAGTTGAGAGTTAGGGTTAGAATTACGATTAAAAATTAGTGTTAGTTTTAAATTAAGGTTAGGGTTAGACTTAGAGATATAATTAGAGTTAGGGTTCAAGTTAGAATTATTGTGAGTTGCAATTAGAGTTAAGGTTGGGTTTAGGAATATAATTAAAATTAGTGTTACATTTAGAACAAGGGTTAGGGTTGGAGATAGATTTAGAGCTAGGGTTATAATTAGTACTAGTGTTAGTGTTATATTGCAATTAGAGTTAGTGTGAGGGTCAAATTTTTTTTTGTTAGTGTTAGGATTAGAGTTATAATTAGGGTTAGGGTTAAAATTATTGTGAGGGTTATGTTGACAGGGCCTTTGTGCACGAGCCAACATGTGTTTTAACCAGCCAACTTTGTTTGAAAGAGGGGAAAGAACTGGTGTTCCTATTCTCCCAAGCAGTCGGATGTCGGGTCATGATGGTGTTAGATATAAATGAGTTGGACACACAGATGTTTGTTTAAGGGACCTGCTGGTTGGGAAGGTTCTGAATTCTTAAAATCCGTGGAAGCAATTGTTAGGATAGACTACAAAATAAGCAACAAAAGATAGGTCGGGGTTAGAAAATAACCCAAATTAAACTAAAATCACTTCATCATATCTAACCATCAACTAAACTCAAGAACAATGTAGCACACCATTAACACATATGATCATCAATCAATATATATTAAAGAAACCAGATTCATCTCATATCATATCCATCAACTTCTTTCAACACAAAGTAATATAGATTCCTTGGTAAAGGATAATACGAAATGAAAGTGATATAATTTTACCAACAAACAAGCATGCTCACAATAGCAGAGTAACCCATTGTTCTTGCATTGATCATTAGTAATGCTATCCAACAATCACTAGTTCAAATACAACTCCGTCATTCATAACCAAAGTGTGCACTTCGTCATTTATAACCAATATTTTTATGAGTTTTTAGGATGTGGGGATGGAGGATGTATGTCCCTAATTTTGGGTTCTCTAGCATTATAATTGGCTCTAACCTTTCATGTGTGTCAACCTTGTCAAAGGGGTTATTTAGTGTTCCTGGTAAGCTCATTTAGGCTTCTGACATGTTTTCCAAAAGTTGTAGAGAGAGAGAGAGAGCTATCACTATATTATCACCTAAGGTGCCTCAAAATCATCAACTTTGTGGGCCCTAACTATAGCTTGAAATGATACATTTATAGGGAACTTTCCCTTGTACAACAAAAATCCCAAGAAAAGAGAAAATGGGAGAAGAAGAAGAAAGAAGTGGAAGGGAACCTGAAGGTTCGAATCCCAAGGGGAAATGATGGTGTGCAAGTTTTTCCTCAAACTATGTACATCTTCCGAACCTTGAAATTGCGTCATAACTACTAGATCAACGACCCGTCTCCTCGCCATCCACCTGTACCTTGCCTTAAATGCAAAAGCAGCATCTGATTAATATGGTAGATAGAACCTGTGGAATGTCGATCTTGCCCGTCACTTCACTTGACAAGTGTACTTGTACTTTTTCTACAATGGAACCATGTCTGTACTATAGGAGGTTGAATGCGGGTGACTACAATTTGCTGTGGTAGGCCCACCTTTGAAGTGATATCTGAAAGAATAAAAGAATAAAGAATATCAAGAATAGGGATAACTCGGGGAATTGGAGTTCCAAAGTTCCTTCAGACTCAAAGAATAAAGAATGGAACAATAAATAATATGGGGATCAATCACCCTGAAGAATCTCACTTATAATTTTCAAAGTTCTAGATGCAAGGCTCTGTGGAGGCTTCATTCAGGTTCTCGACCCATTGTATTCGGAGATTTGCTTCCCGCAATGTGACCTTTTTCTGATCCAAGCAATTTTCATCTCCGTTCTGGTCATTTGGGCCTCGTATGTGTTGAGGACCAGGTCTATACAATCATCCATCACTTTCTTATCAATATTGCCGGAAGGACCGAACTTCTCCATTCGCTCGTCAAAGCTTGTTGACAAAGAATCCGAATTGTATAACCCTCGACATTATCTGAGTGAGAGCCCATTGTTTTTTGCCATGTACGCAGTGAAAAGGGCAACCTATTCCTATACCGATTGAGGGTGCTTAATCATCGTGTTCTAGGCCATTTCCATGACATCTATTTTAAATCCCACTAATCGAAAACTAAGATCTGTGAAATCCTCATCACCATCCCCGAAGATATCAACTGCAATCAGCTCATTTCTATCCAACTTGCAGATCTTCAATTATTTTATCTGTATCTTGTACTTGGTGAGATCCATGTTCCACAAACCAATTTTATCATGGACAACCTTCTCAATTCATGTTGCCTCAAAATAATAATGAATAAACTCAGAGAGGAAGCCGCAGACCGTCTCTAGTTGCTTGGAGATTCACTTGTCTGTGATGGTGGATTTTCTCTTCATTGTCTACAAAGAATCCATCTCTTCTTGCGGTATAAATGTTGGGACAGATGTGCTAGGAATCTGTGAGGAGACGGGAGTAGATAGCTCCCAAAGAAAATTTTCGTACTAGCCTAATGTGCCCCTTAACTCTTGTTTTTCTTTGTACTCTTTATCGACCCTTCAACCATTCAACATCTTCTACTTGAGCATCAGCCTCAGTACCTACAACCACATCACCTTTATAGGGGATCAGATCTGAAACATTAAAATTGGGTGATATACCTATATCAGGAGGTAATTAAATTTCATAAGCATTGTAGCCAAACATATGAACTATTTTACATGGACCAATCGTTTTCATCATGAGTTTTGTGTGCTTCACCTTTGGTAGCCTCTCCTTCTTAAGATGTGCCCACACCAATTCCCCAATTTGAAATTGCAAATCCCTTCCCTTCTTATTTGTCTACTCCTTATACTTGTCTCCAATCTTATGGAGAGTAGATTTGATCTGTTCATGGATGTCTTTGATGACCTGTGCAAAATTTTCACCTTGAGCATTGTTCCTACCATCCTTTGGCAACTCTCTAAGTTCCAATATCTCTCTTGGACTCATCCCATACACAATTTGGAAAGGGCTCTTTCCTGTACTTCTATTAACCGAATCATTGTAAGCAAACTCTTCTTGAGGAAGAACTACATCCCATGCTTGGTCGTGTTGTTTTTTAAGACACCTTAATAGGTTTCCAAGGGACCTATTGACCACTTCTGTCTGCCCATCTATTTGGGAATGATAGGCAGAACTAAAGGCAAAATTTGTACCTAACTTTCTCCATAGGGTCCTCCAAAAGTGACCCACAAATTTTGCATCCTTGTCTGGCACAATATTCAATGGTAACCCATGAATCCTTACCACTTCTTTAAAGAAGATCCCTGCAATATGTGAAGCATCATTGGTGCTTTTAAAAGGTAGAAAGTGAGCCATTTTTCTAAACCTATCTACAACCACAAACACACTGTCATAGCCCTTTTGTGTCCTGGGCAATCCCATTATAAAGTCCATACTTATTCTTTCCCATGGTCTATTTGGGATGGGCAATGGTTGGTAAAGTCCTGCATTAGTTGACACTCCTTTGGCCCTTTGACATACCACACATGACTCCACAAACTTTCTGACATCAGATTTCATCCTAGGTTAGTAATAGTACCTTTTCACTTGTTCCAAGGTCTTATCAAGACCAAAGTGCCCACTCAAACTCCCACAATGCTTCTCCTTGACAATATTATCCCTCATAAAACACTTAGAGATACACAATTGACTCCCTTTAAACAACAATCCATATTTGATCAAATTATCAGAAAATTCAACATGACAATTATCAGAAAACTCCAAGCATACCTTGTAAATTTCATGAAAGTCTTCATCTTCTTTGTACATGGCTATGAGAGGATCCACACCCACACTCTGTAATTGTATCTCCTGCACTATTAAGACTCTCCTACTTAAAGCATCAGCCAGTTTGTTGGCTTCACCCTTTTTATGCTTAATTGTGAATGTATATGCTTGAATGGACTCTACCTACTTCATATGTTTGTGACTCAATTTGTCCTGACTGTTCAAGAAACTTAAAGCCTAATTATCAGTGTACACAATGAATTCTCTGGGCAATAGGTAATGTCTCCACTTTTTGAGTGCCTGGACTAGTGCATATAATTCAAGATCATAAGAGGAGTATTTCCTCTTAGCTTCATTTAGTTTCTCACTAACGAAGGCTACTAGCCTTCCTTCTTGACTTAATACTACCCGTATAGCCATATTACTTGCATCATACTCTATAGTAAAGATTTTATCAAAGTCTGGTAAAATCAGATTAAGTTGTTGAGATACCTTTACCTTCAAGGTTTCAAAATCTTTGTTTGCTTCCTCTGTCCAAGCAAATCTGCACTTTTGTCCCGCTTTGAGTGTCTCCAACATTCGTGCACATATTTGACTAAAGTTCTTGATGAACTTTCTATAGAAGGTAGAGAAGCCATGAAAACACCTAGCTTCAACTATTGACCTTGGAGTAGGCCAATTCATTATGGCTTCCACCTTTGATGGATACATTTTGAGGCTTCCCTTAGAGATGACCAAACCAAGATAAGTCAACTCTTGCTTCATGAAATCACATTTGTCTATATTGATCAGAAGTTTCTCCTTATGCAATGTCTCCAAAACCATATCCAAATATTTTAGATGCTCCTCTTTTGTTTTACTGAATATGAGGATGTCATCTAAATATACTACAACAAACCTTCCAATAAAAGGCTTAAGCAGTTCATTCATCAAGCGCATGAAAGTTCTTGGGCCATTGGATAGCCCAAAGGGCATAACCATCCATTCATACAGACCTCATTGGTCTTGAAAGTGATTTTCCACTCATCTCCTTCCCTTATCCTTATCTGGTGATAGCCACTTTTCAAGTCCACCTTGGAGAAATAGCAGGACCCTCCTAAACAATCCATTAAATCTTCAATCCTTGGCATAGAAAATCTGTACCTAATTGTTATTTTGTTGATGGCCTTTGAATCTGTATAGAGCCTCCACTTACCATCCTTCTTGGGTGTAAGGATAGTGGGTACTGCACACGAGCTAAGACTTTTCCTTATCTAGTAGTTCCTGCACTTGCTTGACAATCTCTGCATTCTGAGATGAAGTCATCTTATATCTTGCTTTGTTGGGTAAAGTGGTTCCATGGATGAAGTCAATATGGTGACTTACATCTCTGATAGGTGGCAGAGAGTTGGGCATGTCCTCCACCATAACCCCTTCATACTCCTGCAATATCTCCTGCAATTCTTTAGGAATATTCTCCTTCTTGATACTAGACTGTCCTAATATATCCTTGGGCTTCAACACCAACGCAAACCATCTGCTTTCATTCTTCAAGGTCCGCAATATTTGCTTCTCTCCTACTAGCAGAATGCATGATCCATTTTGCTTATTTCCTGCATTGTCAGGTAAGGGGTTCATAGTATAGTTCACACCATCCTTGGTGATTGTATAGATGTTCTTCTACCCATCATGTTGGGCCTTCAAATCATATTGCCAAGGGCGACCAAGAAGCAAATGACATGCATCCATTTCAACTACATCACAAAGAAACTTATCCTTGTACTCTCCTATTTGGAACTCTACCCAAGCTTGTTCATCAACCAAAGTTTGTTGTTCCTTAGTTAGCCATGATACTTTATAATAAGGAAAAGGATGACGTTCTGTTGAGCTAGAATCCATAATTACTTTACATACCTTGCCATTTTCTTTACAAGAGGTTGTGAATAGTGATTTTCTCTGTGGGGGTTTTCGTGTCATTGGCACCTTCAACAATGTCCTCCTCATCATTAGGTTCTCTCCTTGTTCTGGATCTGTAGGCCTAGATGGAGAGTTCACACTCTGGTAATCCTCTTCTTGGATCAAATGAGCTCTCCTTTCTCCACCCATTGAATTTGTAGTGTTCTTCTCAGGACATTTGCTTGCAGGATGTCCCATTTCACCACAGTTATAACACTAACCAGTGAATAGATCAGTACTCCTTCGTGATCCCCCAAACCTAGCTCTATTATTAGGTCTTCTCCCTCTAAAGTTTCCTCTGAAATTTGTGCCCCCATGCTGCTCACTTTGACTGGATTCACCTTGGGTCTTTTGTGGTTGGTTTCTTCCACCAAAACCTCCTCTACCCCTGAAGTTTCTTCCACCTCTACCTTTGTTATGTGCTCACTCTTTCTCCTTAACTTCCTCTCTGCCCTAAGTGCTAATTGAAAGCACTTTCTCACTATATCAGGAGCCATGCTGTTGATCTCATCTTGAATGCTAAATTTCAACCCATTGATGTATCTTGCTACTTTCTCCTCCTCTTCTTCATGATGCTTGGCTCTGAGACTCAATATATGAACTCTTCAGTGTGGGTACTCACGTCTAGATCCTTTTGTTTTGAATTTTGCAACTTCCTATAGACTTGCACTTCATAATCAATTGGCATAAACAGAGCCTTTAATATTGCCACCATCCTATCCTAGGATGTGATCATACTTCTTCCTTCTTTCACCCTCTCACCTTGTATGTAATTCCACCATGTGAGTGTTGCCCCTTTCAATTTTGACTTTGCAAACTTAACCTTCTTGTTTGCAGGTATGTCCTTGTATTCAAAGTAGTTATTTAGTGCCTCTATCCAATCTATGATTTCTTTTGCATCCATCTTCCCACTAAACATAGGAATATCACCTTTCCATCTGAGGAATCTCTGCTTACTGACTTCAAGGCCTCAAAGAATGCTATCTAATTGATAGGAATCTCCACTTCCTGCCTTGGGGTCTCTTCCTCTTCCCCTTCCTCAACTTCTTCATCAGAGCCACATTCACTCTTCTCTTTGCCTTTTGTCTTCTTGATCTCCTCCATTTTGGCTTCAAACATCTTTCTTGCCACTTCGATAGTCATCCCCTTAGGAGGCATTGTGTCAGCCTCTCCCTCACTTTCTTCTGCTGACATACACCAAGATCACCTCTCCCAAGTGATCCAAACTTGCTCTGATACCAATATGATGCAGAGCTCACAGGGAAACAAGGATTGTTTACCCACAACCCACAATACCACTTCTAAAAGACACACTATTGGTTCTCCATACAAATGCTATCCTAGGGCATTAGTTAATCACATTAAAACTCCTCACCATTCTTCTTTGATACAACTTCTCACATCAAATGTTTATCTTGAAGTCACTATCACTTTTAGGCCTAAACCTAGGCATATGAGGGTAAGATACACCCAACTTGCAGAGGATGGACTTGTCTTTGTCTTTCACCATATCTTGACTCTAGAGACCCAATACAACTCCAAACAATCATCCCTTTGTCCACACCAAAGTCTTTGAGGGTAATTGCTTTGTAGAGGCCTAGTTGGCTACTAGCCCTACTTTTGAGGTTTTTCCCCTACAACTCACAAATTCCCCAAAGAAGCTACCAAACATAAAATATTTTAGGATACCCTTTTCACCTTTACACAACATAATTTAGATAGGGTTCATGGTCACACCATTAAGGGTCCTAATGCTTGATTGATCAAACAAACCTAATTGGTGAATTATGTCACTTTTACAAAGAAACCCCTCTGAAATGGTTTGATATTAACAAGCCAATACTTGTAAAAAGTCTACACACATTCAAATACACCGAATCCACCTTTAGATTGGTCCTAGTCCACCCACTTACACCTCTGTAACCAATTATTCTTACACCAGCCACATAGAGATGTTTAGTCTGTTAATGGCCATATCTCTTAAAGGCCTTCACTTCCCAGTCTGAGACCACACTCATTCTAAAGTACTTTGATAACCCTAACTTTCCACCACAGGTCGGAATTTTACAAAGGTGGAAAGTTAAGATATTAACATTTTAAATCGAAACCCTAGACAGGCAATGGTTTGAGGACTGTCTTGCGAACTGCCTGCACAAAGTTGAAAATAACTCCAACAAAACTCAATGAATTGATCTCAAACCAACTTCAACAGAGAGATAAATCATTACCATACAGTACCATGTCCATTAGAACCACCAAAATACCTGGTAATAAATCAAGAAGTTTAAAAAAAATTGGCAGAGAAGAGGATAGCTAGGAGTTGTTGGGTGGGAAAGAAAATTGGAAGGAGGCATGGAAAAACAGAGCAGAGTAAGAGTGGGCGTGGGAATTAATTTCATCTCAATAAGATTGGGATTGAAGGTTACAGGAAGCGCAATGAAGAAGAGTTTTAAATGCAGAAGCAAGGGAAGGATGCGTGAGTGATGAGGCATGAATGTGCAGTTTTTAAAATATAAAAATAATCCAAAGCAGAGGGTAGCGATGAAATGGTTAACAGGAGTGCCAAGAAAAGAGTTTATTTTAAATGAAAGGGAGTTGCAGATTATAAAATTTTACAGCTGGGTGCTTAGATGAAAGGAAGTTGAAGCCAATGAAAGTGTAGGAGGGGAGAATCGGCACTAAAATTAATGACAGTAAACACAGGAAAATAATTGGGATAAGAAACCGCTTAAAGGTAGGAGTAAGGCAGAAATAAGAAAAATAAATAGAAGTGCAGAGATATAAGTTGGAAGAACACAAAATCTGCGTTGAGAATTGGATGAGAATGTGATTTGTCAAAAGATAAGATTGTTTCAAATTTCAAGAATGGGAAGAAGATTTCTGATTTAAATTCGTTAGATGCTGTCATAGAGAGATAAATCTGATTGTAGTTTTCATTGCCAGGAATGACAGTGTGTGAAGGTGTAGAATAACAACTTATGAAATGCAGCATATGTGAATTCATATTAGAATTTAGTAACTGTCTTTAAAATCAGATAGTTGAGTTTTGTTTAAGGTTTGGTTGTTGCATCAAAGAAAGTCTGAAAAGACTGTGTCTGCATTATTATAACTAAATAGTAAAAACATATAAACTTTAATACAATGCGTGAAATACAATGTTGAAGCCTTAATGGTGCTTATCTTCACCGAGATCTTGTTCAAAAATCTTATAGTTTTATATTTATCTATTTTTGTTTTTTTTGCTTGTCAATTGCATTTATCTTCAGCTGCATCCTAATTAAAGGTATGGCTTTTGAGACAGGCAAGGTACACTAAACAGGGAGAATAAATTAGACTTTCTATAACATGCAATTCTGAGAAAATATGTTGTCTATCACTACGTATCTAGTTTTTGCCATTATTAGAATGTGGGAAAGCAATAAAATTATTTTCATTCTATTTGTTAGACAAAATAAATGTGTGGATGGCATCTTCTAGAGAGAAGAGAAAGAATACTATAGTGCAATAAACTACCAGGCAAATCAGTCAGCCTATCATTCTCAATCTTACTTGCCATTTATTTATATTCAAAGTAACAATGTAATGAAATGCATACACAAGAAATCATATAGAACAAGAGTAGGTAGTCAGAAAAATGATCATCAAAAGAATTTAAAATATCAAGAACATGTACCTACCGGGTCTTATTTTTCCTATTCTTTCCCACAGCACCAAGTGTATCAAATTCAATGATATAAGCTTCTTTTATATAATATCAACCCACAGACAATCCTGATAGCTAGAAATTCTCTAAATTGTTAGTCAGCATTTCACAACTTGATTATAAGTTCTTAAAATAAAGAATACATTGGAAGATAATGACATGAACATGTTTGTGATTTAAAATAATGGTACTAAACAAATTCTTAAAAGAGAGAATTTTTCTTTTTTAAAATTACAAGCCTAAGTTTATTTTCCAGCATTTTATTGAGAATCTTATTTGTAAGAACATAAAATATAAGTCCAAGTCAATCTATTAGAAATAAAAACGAATCAAAACATTGATTCTCATGAAAAGTAAAATTAAGATAAAAAATAGCCTTTGAAGGACTTGAATCAATGAACATAGAGATAAGACTATCATGAGTTGTGGGAATCATATCATGAGCATTAGAAAAAAAATCAACAGCACTCAAATGAAGTATAGAATTATCATATAATGTAAGTGACGAAGAAGAACAAACATTCTTGGATGTATATCATGAGCAGGCATGGGAGACTCTATGTATATTGATGAGAAAGAATGAACAAATATATCTCAGCGTACACTGCACTAATGGTTGGGACCTGTTAGAGCATACAACAAGTCAAAGGCACAATTAGGGATAGATGGCTCATGAACAAAGTCAAAAGTAATTAATGTGTAAGTGTTGAACATAATTAGGAATATTGTATAATAAATGAGCTTTACAAAAGTTAGGAATGACATGTAACCAAATTCTAAAACTGTATTTGTGGAAAAAATGTTAAACAGTCATGCATTAGCACTCTATATCCGTTGCATAATCGTAATTTAGATGTAGTTCTCAATAAAAAGATTAGACCATATACTACATGGAATTTGAATAAGTAGAATAAGCATATAGAACAAAAATGCCTGAATGGGACAATTGACTAATTTCCAGGTAAATTTGACCTACATAACCTAAGATGTATTGATTTCGATCTATTTGGGTATGAGCATGTTTGCCATATTCTACATGGCCATCCTAGGGAGATCAGACACTACAAAATTGTATAATAAATGAGCTTTTCAGAAGTTAGGAATGGCATGTAACCAAATTCTAAAACTGTATTTGTGAAAAAAATGTTAAACAGTCATGCATTAACACTCAATATCCGTTTCATAATCGTAATTCAGATGTAGTTATCAATAAAAAATTAGACCATATACTACATGAAATTTGAATAAGTAGAATAAGCATATAGAACAAAAATGCCTAAATGGGACAACTGACTAATTGCAAGGTAAATTTGACCTACATAACCTAAGATGTATTGATTTCGATATATTTGGGTATGAGCATGTTTGCCATATTCTACATGGCCATCCTAGGGAGATTAGACACTACAAAACTTATAAAGTTGTTTTTCGCCTTTGTAGCACATTTATCAAAGAAAAACAATGTTACCAAACCAATATAGTATTTCAATTCATCTGGGCACAATTTTTTTGTATGCAAATTCAAAAAAAACCTGGAAAAAGAATACCTAGATTCAAAACTGCTATTAAAAAATTTCTCGAGCTAATTGTGTATGGGAGTACTGTTTTCTAATTCATTTTCCTGTGTATGGCATGTGTGGTACAAGAATTAAAAATGGCGCCATTTTCCTTATTTTCATTATAATTGTGACAAGAAAGTTTGTTAAACCACTTCGGCAGGTTTTATCCCTTTGGAAATATTGATTCCCCTATTTTTCATTCTTTTAATGTGTCGAAAGTGTACCTAGATTCTAAAAGACAATGTGCTATAAAAAACAATCACGAATTGAATGTGTATTGTAGGTATGTTATATTCTAATTATTTATTCTAGAAATAATGCAATGGAGATCAGAAGCTATTTTTTTTACTTCTGTAATATGGTTACTAGATAAAAATGCTAATTTATTGAACCGAGAGATTTTAGCCTTTTAGGAACCGACCTTCATTTTTTTACTTATTGGAGAGTTCCTCATAGCTTAAAATAAAACTAAAAATCCTGGAATTAAACATTTTGAAAGGAAAACAAATTTTTGAAATAAAGTAACCTAGTTTTTTTGGGCATTTATGCACTCCATTTGTTTTATAACTGTATTATCATTGTTCCAATCACTTGATGCATTGAGTTCCAGCTGGACCATTCAATCTCGTTAAGGATCAAACATACATGAAATTGCTTGATCTATTTTGAATTACTTCCGCCCTGGTCATAGTGTTTCATTCTGGGATTAATATAACTATGGGTATGGACTTGGTCATGATGGCTCTGGCTGTAGGCTCGAATCTATGTATGTCTACCCACCATTTTTTCCTGTCATCATGGATTATGGTATCATGATTACTTTGGAAAGTTAACAAAATTGGTATGGTTAGCAATATGGATAGTCTCCCCTTACTGTTTTAACCTTTCTATACTGGTTATCTTCTTTTACTGGATGTGTTGATGCCTTCTAACTTGATCACTATATGGTGTTAAATTCTGATCAACTTACTTTTGAGATGGTCACTAACCCTGTTGCTGCAGTGTTTAAAGGATTACTCTAATTCCTTTGATTTAGGGTTAGGTAGTTTTTTTTTTTTTGTTTTGATTTGGTAGGTTCAGGGATGAAACTTCAAGAAGAAGACATTCACCATATATGGCCATATGGTACAAATTGGTTAAAGGGGGAAGAAAGCATGTTAATTGGCTGAAGTTGACAAAACCAGCCATGTATTTTTATATTTAATTTGTAGCTATGCCCAAACACTAGGACATCCGTATTGTACTTAACCACAAGGCCGATGTGGGATTGTAAATATTATGTTTTAAAGTTTTAAATGAGGATCATCTCCTCATACTGTCTCGCACATCTGTGAGATTTGTATTATGATTCTGAATTGGACATTACATCTCGGGCCTTACCAGAGGTTTTTCTTTCCTTCGTTATTTTCCTTCGGTGCCCGCACTGAACGGAGGTGTAAATTAAATTATATTAATAAAATACTAAGGTTTCGGCTGATTGCTTAGCAAAACAAAAAAAAATTTGGTGGGTCAAAACATATATATCATTATGGTGATATGGTTATATGCTCATTATGTCCATAAAGTGATGCAGTCAAGCTCGGAGGATCCAATAATGGACTGTCCAAACTTGCAGCCAACAACAAGAACTACAAAGAAAACCACAACAGAATAGGATATACAAAATATCAACTCATTAATTATCAGAAATTCAATTACATGCAAAATGCCGAGTTGTAAGGCCTTCTTGGTTACGACCACATACATCAGAAAATACACCAAGAGCTATCACACAGATCTTCTCCAATCTTTAGATCACCCCTTAACTAGCCCAAACCTGTAACAGACAACAATTTGGTAGGAAAATTCAAGACAAATCTAAACTTGTGCTCGCAAGCTACCAAGCAATCTTCTTGTTTCCTAAGCCAATGAACTACTAGCCCTCCAAGGTATCTTCCACCAAATTCAGATCCGCAGACCTTTAAATCAACTCTTCCACTACTTCCCTCTGCCACCTCTACTCTACCCAAACCCTATTTTTTTATAAAATACAACCACAAGTCGGCTTTACAAATAAAATAAATCAACAAAACATAGGTCGACATCAAGAACACAACACACAATGTGTTCTCCAATAGTCGGCTTGCAACGATCATTAAATCCACCTAGGAGAAAGAACCAATCTAGATTTAGGTCCTCACACCTCCAACGGTCGACCCAAATCTCGAGGAATACGACCCAAATTAAATGCATAAGTCGGCCAGCAGATCCAACCAAATAGAACAAATTCGGTGAGATAGACCATCGAGCAACAACAATCGACTCAGTGAAACAGACTGAGCAACAGAGACCCACTCAGTGAAGCAACCGAGAAACAACAACAGGCACCGAAACCCGTCGGTGAAACCAAACCAATGCCAGTGACCAAGTCCTGTCGGCAAAGCACAACCAAAACAAGTAACCGAGTCCGTCGGTGAGCCTACACCTCCAACTGAGCACCCACCACAGTTACTGAGCAGCTTACTGAGCTCCAACACACATAACCTTTTGATTGCCAAAGTATCACCAAGAACCCAAGATGCTCCTACATCATATAGTGAGTTAAGAGTTGCCTTTAAAATGTTGCTTTTCATAATGGTAATTTATGATTGTGACTTGTGTTGTGATTCATAAATGATAATTTCAGTATACAAATGTGAATTGTAACTTTAATGTTAAGATCATAATTAATAAATTTCTTAAATAAAAATTTTACACTACCAAAAAACAATTGAAAGGAACCCAAAAAATGACACAAGATGCCAAAAAATGCAGAGGAACCTAAAAAATGACACAAGAGACACACCTTTAAGAAAGAGTAGGCTTGGCCTATTGACCATTCTTCAAGTTGTCAAAAAATAAACGACTTTAAGGAATGGTGATGGCCAATGACCATTCCTTTTAGTCTTTGAAAGAGGTTTTTAATTCCTTCCATGCATTTCTTTTATTAGACATTTGTGTTTTTAACATATAAAAAACTATTAGATCAATATAATTGATCAAAATATTACTAAACAAATGGAAAATAACCAATCACATCTCTTCTAGCAACTTTGCTGGTATGCCTATCCTTCCAAAATGATGAAAAATAACTAGCTGAAAAAGCTGCTAAGGCCTTTTTAGGATCCTTGTTGTCATAATACTTGGCAACCTATTTGTTCCAAGAGCAGCAGCCTGGTAATCTGATGCAGAGCTCACAGGGAAACAAGGATTGTTTACCCACAACCAACAATACCACTTCTACAAGGTACACTATTGGTTCTCCAAACAATTACTATCCTAGGGCATTAGTTCATCACTTTACAACTCCTCACCATTCCTTAGAAACATCCTCAACACCATTCTTCTTTGATACAACTTCTCACATCAAATGCTTCTCTTGAAGCCACTATCACCTTTAGGCCTAAACCTAGGTACATGAGGGTAAGATACGCCCAACTTGCAAAGGATGGACTAGACTTGGTCTTTCACCATATCTTGACTCTAGAGACCCAATCATCCCTTTTTCCACACCAAAGTCTTTGATTGTAATTGCTTTGTAGAGGCCTAGTTGGCTACTAGCCCCACTTTTAAGGTTTTTCCCCTACAACTCACAAATTCCCCAAACAAGCTACCAAACATAAAACAGTTAAGGAAACCCTTTTTGCCCTTACACAAAATATCTCAGATTGGGGTCATAGTCACACCATTAAGGGTCCTAATGCTTGATTGATTAGACAGACCTAATTGGTGAATTAGGTCACTTTTACAAAGCAACCCCTCTGAAATGGTTTGATCTTAACAAACCAATTATTGTAACAAGTCTGCACAAATTCAAATACACTGAACCCCCCTTTAGATTGGGCCTAGTCCACCCACTTACACCTCTGCAACCAATTTTCCTTACACCCGGGACCAGCCACATAGAGATGCCTGGTCTACTAATGGTCATATCTCTTAAACGCCTTCACTTCCCAGTCTAAGACCACACTCATTCTAAAGTACATTAATAACCATAACTTTCCACCAAAGGCCGAATTTCCAAAGGTGGAAAGTTAAGATATAAACATTTTAAATTGAAACCCTAGACATGCGAGGGTTTGGGAAATGTCAGCACAAAGTTGAAGATAACTCCTACAAAAATCAATGAATTGATCTCAAACCAACTTCAACAGAGAGCTAACTCATTCATTACCCTACGCAACCATGTCAATTAGATTATCTAATGAATCCATACAAGGTCGTACACAGCAAAGGAATACCAGAATTGACAGGAAAATGAAATTGTTTATTTTTTCTCAACACCAAGATCTTCAACAACCCATTGGTATCGACCACCAGAGACTCAAATAGACTAAAATCAACTTCCTTAACCATCCCAACTGAATTTCAAACCAAAAGTAGCCGTTGGGAGGAAGTTGCTCGCTATGTGCAAAAGTTGCACAAATGTTGTCAATGTTCTCATACAACATTGATAACTTTTTGCATTGCGCGACAACTTTTTGTCTATGACCTCCTACCATCCAAATTACATCACAAATTCGTCATTCATGACCCAAAACATCCTTATAGACCAAATTCAACCTTCTCCTAGACTCATACCGACCTTGACCATATTTGACCAAGTTGGCGTATACATGCCTAACAGGGTCAATGGCCTTACAATGTGGTCAAAAACCTACAAAATGAGACAAATTGGTCCTTCCTTAGGACCTTATTACAACCAAATCAACTTCAAATACATCATGAGTCTTCATGATCCTCTATGATGTCCATGAGGTGCCCCTGCACCATAATCCACCGCATATTTTGTGTAGCTCTGCCACCCAAATTACCAATTTATCCAAAAATTAATCACAATAATACAACAAATGTCAATATAATATAGATAATGTAATAAAATCTAAGTTTCCGGTTCGGATTCGGGTTTAGATACGGGTTTGAAATTCGTTCGAAATTCTTCGGGGGTGGGTTTGAATTCATTTTGGGTTTGTCCGTACAAAAACACACACACACACACATATATATATGCTGCAGCAAATAAGTACACACACCACTATGCTAATAGTAAAGCAACATAGCAAAATACACCACCAAATATATTAATGTTTTAGTCCAAATGACATATGTTTTATCGTCATGATCCTCTATGATGTCCATGAGGTGCCCTTGCACCATAATCCACCTCATATTTTGTGTAGCTCTGCCACCCAAATTACCAATTTATCCAAAAATTAATCACAATAATAGAACAAATGTCAATATAATTACGCCGTAGGCATTTCCATATGAAAGAGCTAGACCTGAAAAGTGAAAATCAACGATTGCGAACCCATTAGAGACATGGACGACCATAGAACTCTGATAAGCCATTGGATATTTTCAGCCACTGTCTAGTCTATGGGCGTACACTGACAAACATTGATTGCCATTGAGTGTGCAAGGATGAGAATAAAACTAATAGGACACTGACACACGATGAAGGGATGGTGACGGTGTATTGGGCTCAGTTTTGTCTGCATCTGCAACAACATTGGCGATGAAAGCAACACCGAAGCCCAAAAGATAGTAAAGTAGTTGGTTGACCCCCACCCGCTGCTGAGGAAGATCAACAAGGAGATGATAAGAATCCCCATGTTGGCGCAGAAGCTGATGAAAATCCAGGCGACCACCATCAGGACCACGCTCCCAAAAATCTGCAACCAAATCAACGAAATGTTGGCATAGTGCCAATATGAGCTGAGCAGCCTCCCCCAGCATTTGTGCGACTGGAGGGAGGCCGACATGGCATTCGTGAAGTTGGTGAACAAGATCAAGGAGTCACTGAAGAAGATAGTCATTCTAGGTGAGTTTTAGCAGTTCTCAAAGGATCCCCAAATGCACTGTAATGCCCGTCTGCGAGAGATGTTCGACAAGTTCTTAGAAGAGCTCTGTCAAAGCAGCATAGTGGGTACCAAGTTTCTGGCCAAGGAAACCCAAATGTTGGGGGAAGCCAAGGGCGTTGGCCTGCCTAATTTTTTTCCCTAAATGCTAGGAAATCCACACTGACGGGGACGGGAAAATCAGCTTTGCTGAGTTTACAACCACCGTTAAATCTGCGTCTGCATATTACTTCAAAGGCTCAAGGCTTTGAACTATGGATTTATGTCCTTTAATGGAGATGGATATTAGATTCTGACCGTATAGCGATTTGTATCTGTGTAGTGCATCTTCTTAACCGCACAGGTTAATGTAGTTAACAATTGAAATAGTTCTGTCTGTCAATTTTTTCTCACTCGATGTTCAAGGAAAATACACCCTAATGATATGAAAGTGCAACTACAAGGAACTGAAGAAGGGATTTACACTATCTGAATGAATACAAAACACATCCTTTCTGTATAGGCTTGCATAAGTATTTTGTAATAAAGTTTGAAATATGAACCAAATCAAGGAGGAAAACCAGTACCTCACTTATCAGTTTCACACCCTAAGACATAAACTACAACCTACAAGCAAACATACTTTTCTACAACTAGGTGTTTAGGTGAGACAAAATAACATGAAATGACAGAAAACTCACTAGTTACCTTTATCAAATCACCTAAAAATGAACACAGAAATGCAGAAAGAAAAGAAGTCTCCAAAAGAAATTCAGATAACATAAACTCAGTTGCTGTTACTTGTATTTGATCTTCAAAAGTGAGTTACAAACTTCTGCAATAAAACTGTCAAGGACAAAATATGTCACAAAACCCTCCTCTGCATAATCAAAACTAACTCCAAAATGAGTTACAAACTTTACTAAGTACATAATCCCTTGGGTCGGATGCAACAATAAATCCCCCAAAATAGGACCTAAAACTCCTCCAAGAAGCACCAAGAGACTGAAAAAGTCTAACCAAGGCATTAACCATCCAAGTGACTCACCAAAAATGCCCTCAAAAGGCTCTAAAAGGCCATAAAGACCTCC
>MU228134.1:7582-38204 GCA_018584345.1 Thuja plicata | reverse complement strand
AAGCAGTCTTATCCCTCTAGAAAAGTCACAAAAGTCTCTGAATTGTAATAACTTTTCTGCAGCCCCAAAAATGCATCTTCTGACCTTTCAAAACTGATCTTTCATCTGTAAAATATCTGATTTCCAGTGTTGAGAACAATCCGATATTTTTCTGCCTTTGAAATCTTCCGGGAATAAAACATGGATTTGCAATAAAATATTAAAATTCCCTTTGAAAATTATCTCTGTGTATGTTTCAGAAGCCTGTAAAAATCCCAGATTAATGCATGTATTACCCAGAAATTAGCAGAAAACGGCAAGTAGCACCTTCTATTTGCTCTGAAAATCACATCTCTAATCCTTGACTGTCTTACTTTGCCTTCTGCGAGTGAGCGATGAGTTTTCTTTAATCCTCATCTCCTGTCTGTTGCCTACTCGCAGTCCTTTATGCTTCGCTTCTTTCCTCCACGCGAGTGAGTGATGCTTTCTGTTCTTCACTGTGTCGCACTCTTGCGAGCTGATTTTTTATGTCACTTGAGTCTCGGCGACTGAGCGCCTATGCATCTTTCTTTCCATTTATTCCTTCATCGCATAGTCGCTGGCTGTTTAAACTGACCTTTAGATTCTGAGCGACCGAGCGACATTCATTTCCTTGCTGGTCGCATACCCGCTCAGCTTTTACTTCAGCTTTCATCTCATGCGCGGGTGGGCGACGACATCCATTCTTTACTCAGTCACAAACTCGCGAGCTGATTTCCCTTCATCTCTACTGACTGGCGACTGAGCGCCTATGTCTGCTTTTTGCTCAGTCGCCAACTAGCGAGCTGTCTTCTTTCTATCTTCATTGATCGGCGAGTGAGCGATGTCTGTCCCTTTTAGCTCATCGCACACTCGCGAGCTCTTATGAATGTTGAGAAATACTTGTGCGACAGAGCGATGAGACTTCTTTAAGTACTTTATGCCTTCGTCGCGTACTCGCACTGCAAAAGACAAACGGGTTAGAACCTAAGCGAGTGGGTGACCTACATAACTTGACCTCATCGCACAGTCGCAGACTTATGATATTGACATGAAAACCTGACGCGGGTGTGCGACTTTATAATTTTAAACTGACTCGCTCGGTCGCAGAACATTAGATAGACAACATGACCTTAAAGCGACTGCGCGATATACAAATTTTAACCCGTCGCTGACTCGCGAACTTGCAACCCGACTTTCAAAAGACATCACGACTGCGCGATAGATACTTTAAAACGCTGAACCCGCTCAGTTGCGCAATTAAAAAAACTTGACAAGGGTAAATCGCGATTGCGCGATGACTATGATTGGCAGCTCGTCGCGCACTCGCGCAACTTAAAGACACTTCAGAAATATCGACGCGACAGAGTGATTAGACTAAGACATAACCTTTAAAAGGGATCTTGACCTCCTTTGCACGGCAAAACACAGGCTTAAAGAAAGAAAGCCACTTTGATTTTTCCACTTACTTTTCCATTTTCCGTGGACTTGCGGAAAAACAGAAACAGGGTGCGTTTCTATGCTTTGCGGAAAATCTCCCTTTGGGTGCGAACTCCGCTTGCGGAAAATCTCATTTTCAATTCTCCGCAAATACTTTATTTTAATCCCTGAGTCAATATTTAAATATTTCTCTCTCCCCCGGAAAAATGAAAAAGTGCTTCGAAAGCCCGTGTGGGGTCCACAACATAGCGCTTCTTCCCCTTTTCTGACCTTTTCGAAAAATTACCCTCTTAGGTAGAATCCCGCCACCTCTTTTCTGCCTTTGCAGAAAATCTCTTTCGAAGGTAGAATTCCACCAATGAAGAAGATGATTTTCGAAATCCCGCAAGCCTTTTCGGAAAAATACCTTCACAGGTAGAATTCCGCCAAGGACCTTGGTACCGAAAATTGGTAACACTTCCAACCAGCATGCAATGTACTAAGTATTGAGGAAGAGCCAGAAACATTTCCCCTGGAGTATGGTGAATACAAGGAAGGGGATGCGAAAGTAAGTGAAGAGCATAAGGAGTCGTCTGTTAAACCAATGAATCTAGGCAAGGAAGAAGAACCTAAGATCATTCTTGTTGACAACGATTGTAATCCTGAGTGGAAGGCTGCAGAAGCCTTCAAAATATTTATTTTCCTTCTAATTTACGGGCGAGAGACCGTGGTTCCTATTGAATTTATGGTACCAAGTCTAAGGACAACCATTGAGAACAGACTCGGAGACATGGAAAGCTTGAAGGAGTGATTGTATAATCTCAATAAGCTCGAGGAAAAATGATTGCTGGCACAATGGGCGATGGACGTAGGAAGGTCTAGCATGACAAGCATCTAAAGCGGACATAGTTAATGCCAGGATAGTTGGTCCTTAAGTATAATGGGCGAAATGAAATTAAACTTGGCAACTTCAAAGTAAAGTGGCTAGGCCCATATAAAATTCGAGAAGTTGTAGCGAATGGGGCGGTGAAGTTATGGACGCTAGATGGCCAGGAGATTTCGGACATGGTCAACGGGTCGAAGCTAAAAATATATCATGAACGGCGAGATGGCGTCGACAAAACTAGCCAGGGGAAGGTACACAATTTAGAAAAAATATATATATATATTAAAAAATAAAAATAAAATTTTGTTAAGTTTTTTTAAAAAAGTTCGTACGGTACCGTACGACATGCGTCCGTACGAATCCATACGATTGTACGGACGGAAAAAATTTGAATTTTTTTCTTAGAAAAATTTAAAATTTAAAATTTTAAAAAATTAAAAGGTTGTACGAATGTACTGTCGTACAGAAAACGCAAAAAAAAGTGTTTTAAACAACAGTCGTATGGCATTTCACCGTACGAAGGCGGCATGAAGACATAATATGTCTTCGTACGATCGTACGGTCATTCTATGACAAGTGAGGGTTGTCGTATGCCACAGGCAGAGAAGAGATAACTCGTGACCGTATGGTCACTGAGCAACAAAGAGTTAGAGACCATCCATACAGGTGTGAGTTGCAGGCTCTTTTTCCGTACCGTACGGACAACAAGGATAGTAGCATATTAAGAAGGGAGGAGGGAAAAAGATAAATTTCAAAGGGCCTTGCAAAGGAAGAGCACCGTACGGCAGGAAAAGACCAGACTGTTCGTATAAAAAGACCGTACAGTACGGAGTCAGTGTGATTATATTTCATTATTCCATACGTAGGCAAACTGAGGATAATCATTGCATATACATTTCGTACAGTTACTAAGGATGAGGGAAAACAGTTGTAAGATGAAGGCAACACAGAAATTCGTACACTGTACGGATATTGTTGGAGACCCACCATGTACGAGATTGAGTAGTCAAGAATTTGGACCATACGACTGTTCGAAATGTAGGGCAGCCATCAAACGATATCAAGACAGTTAGGGATTCTATAGAAGTTATTTTTATATTGCATAACGACAGAGAAGAAACTGTTATGCATTCAGCAAGGAAATGCAGGAGGTGGGGAGCAGAGGGAGGATGCCCTCCAGTACGGGTAGAGGCCATGGTCCAGAACAAGGTAGAGCCGACAGATGATGTGTTGGGCAACGATTTGGCAACGTATATGGACTATCTTACAGATGGGCTTGAGTCCAGAGAGTCCAGCATATGGTGTTGGAGGCACGGCATGCGGAGGAGGCTAGAGATGAGGCTCGGGTAGCAGCGGAGAGATCTCGGGAGGAGATAGCTACCCAGCTAGCCACTCAGCAAACCGCTTCGGAGGCAGAGCGTGCAACACTTTTGGCAAAGTTAGAGGCAGCCACAACTGGTAAGGATGTAGTTGAGGCATAGTTAGCCGAGGCCAAGGACGCATGTAGTCACAAGGAGGCTGAACTGCAGGAGGTTAACTTAATGCTCAAGGAAGCTGTCTAGGCCAACTCCCAGGTACAGGCAAATCTGGATATCCGTACTCAACAAGTGTATCAATTGTAGAGGAAATTGAACCCTTTTGCATCCCAACAGTCAGTTCCAGGGATGCCCCATTCCAATTCCTCTTAGCTAGTCTCTTTATGTTATGTACTGGGCATTATCTCCATTTTGTATGTGTCGCTCGGAGATGACTTTATTTTGGGGAGGAATGATGTTGTCGGGTAATACGACAGTTAGATAGTTATGTACCGAAGGTAGTCAACGGGTGTGATGGTTCGCCTCGCACCCCATCGGTACCTATATATACCTAGTCTCTCGATAGAAGAAGAGATAGGTTTGTACGAGAATACATTTTGCATTGTACACAACATTCTGAAGTAATGAAACATATCTAAAGTTCTTCTTTATATATCACTATGTATGCTTTACTTTCCTGTATGTCTCTATCAAATCCCGTTTACCCTTGAGGGAAAACAATGATCAGCTAGTGGTCTAAATTTTTCCCATGGGAGGCAAACCTAGAATTTAGATGAACGAGCACATTATGGAGCAGCATCAAGCATGGATGCCATGGATCATCAACGATGATCTTTTCAAACCAAGAGTAAAGATAAAGTTGTTTTATTTTCTGACATTGTTTGTTTGTAGGTTTCCAAGAGGACTTGGAAAATTTTTAAAGTTAGGGAGTATGGTGCAGGGGCACCATGGAAAGAAAGCACACTTTGGGGTCATTTGATGATCCAAGGGGAAATGAAGTTGATTAAGACCTATACGGTCCCTTAATGATGTAATTGTGGCAATTAGTGTCATTTTCACATTGCTTTTCTTAAGCAAAATGATGTAACCATCCCCTTTCTATTCTAACTGTGACTTGGGGATGGATTGTTGACTTGTAACATATGTAATTATGCATACTAATGAAGGAATAGATAGATAATGCAAATGTTCATCAATTTGGGCAAGTTGGAGTTCTTGGGTGCATGAAAATGTATGGAAATTGATGCCACAAGTGTAGTATCAGTGGATCTAGCTTAAGGAGGGCATTCTTTTGTAAGAAACAAAAAAATACGTGTCAAATAAGTGGTGAATCCTGAAGGAGGGGTTCTAGAACCGAGTTTTGAGTCCTTTTTGAGAAGGGCCTAGTTTTTGGAGCAATTTGGTGAGGGTATGTTAGAAACCTTATAGGGAAACTTGATATTGACAAAGTAAACTGATATTCCTTGGTTGTGGACCATTATAAGACTTTGTACCAAGTGGCATAATTGGGCAGCAAATAGAAATGGTACTTCCTTTGTAAATCCATGCAATAAGCCCTCTAGGGAAACCGGGGATAGTCAGGTTTTGGGAAAGTTGGTCCAAAGTAACAATATCTAAGTTTTGGATATATTGTGTAAGGGGATAATGGGTATCTATAAACCTATTTATATCTGGAATTTGTTTTGGAAAATATGGACTAAAGCGGCAGATTACGTTGTTGTTGGGCTACAAGAGCCTAGGCCTAATAGGATTGATTTCAAGATGAGAGTGTTGAGTGGGGTTGCTGACTAAAGAACCTTTTGAAACCATTTGTATTAGACCTAAAGAAGTACTTGGAACCATTGTGGGCATTGGGTAAAGCCTTGGTTGGGTTTTGGGACCCTTGGAGCCTTTGGTGTACTTAGTCTTTAGGAGAGTTTGGGAACCTTGTATTTCCCTCATAAGTTTATGCTTTCTTTGCAACCTTGATCAAATCAATAACCACCCTACCACTCTGCATCAATTGGCATCAAAGCCTAGGAGCATCCTAGGTGAGAAGTTGAGAAGTATCATTTGGGGTTTGGAAGATTAAGAGTCCTTTGTTGATGCTTGGAGTTGAACCATCCTCTAAGAGTGTTCCAAAATGGTGACCCTACATCAAAAGAATCCTAGATTGGTGTGAAGAGATGGAAATGACAAGGAGTGAGAGAATTGGCCAAGTTGTTGATCAAAGAAAGTTGGAGTGGATTGCATCAATCCTTGAACACGCAGAAGATGAAGATAAAAAAAAGCTACATATAGCACATGAACAAAAGGATGAACCTAATGACAAAGAGGTTCTAAAAGTGGAATCATAGATACAAATTGAGGATGTTGATGGATGCAGCAGTGGATCAAGTCATGAAGAGCTTGAATGTGATGGACTGCTTCAAGTGGGGACAATACTATGTCCTTTGGTGGTGATGAAAGATGGAAAGAAACAAGGTACCCCTAAGGAAGAAGCCACAATGGCAAGTGAGTTGTTGGTGTGCCTAGGTGAATGGCATGGTGAAGACCAACAAGAGATGGTAGCAGGTGAGGAGGAACCTGACTATGGAGTCATTAAAGAGGCTAAGGAAGAAGCCATTAATGCTAAGGAAGACATGGAATGCCAAGACATAAGGCATGGGATCCAAGGTGCAATGGTCTCAATGGGAAGAGAGACTATGTCTGAAAATAATAGAGTGTTGCAGATAGAAGCAACGGTCTCAAGGCATGGGACTAAAGATAGAATGCAGATTGGTGATTAGCTAGCGGTCTACATTTTGCCCATGGGAGGCAAACCTAGAGTTCAGATGAATGAACACATAATGGAGCAGAATCAAGAAAGGATGCCATGGATCATCAATGATGATCTTTTCAAACCAAGAGTAAAGATAAAGTTGTTTTGTTTTCTAACATTGTTTGTTTGCAGGTTTTCAAGAGGACTTGGAAAATCTTCAAAGTTGGGGAGTATGGAGCAGGGGCGCCATGGCAGGAAAGCACACTTTGGGGTCATTTGATGATCCAAGGGGAAATGAAGTTGATTAAGACCTATAAGGTCCCTTAATGATGTAATTGTGGCCATTAGTGCCATTTTGATGTAATTAAGTCAAATTTGTAATGAACAATGCAATAAAAATGTAATATGTCCTAGAAGACCTGTAAAGGACTTAGGACCAAATTTCATGTAAGGGTGGCCAATAGTGCCAGATGGGATCTAAGTTGATTAGTGGAGTTAATTAAGTCCTAGAAGTAATTAGGAATTAACTCTATGAATTTTGAATAAGTTTTAAGCAATTAAAATACCAAAAACACAAGTTAATAATTCAAATTTATGAATATTAACGGCTAGTTGTGTTTTGATGGGAAAATGAGTTTAGGAGTTTAAAACATGTTGTAGTCACTTCCAACAACTTTGGATCGGTTTTGGAAGTTGGAAACTTGTCTATAAACGCCCAGGAATGATTGGGAAAGCATATGTACGGGACTTGAGAAGCATTTGTACGGACAACATTCTGAAAATGCAATAAGATTCATAAGTTTCTTGCATATTTTGATCTCTTAATGTATTTCTTTCATGTTTTGATCATTGAAATGCATTATAGGATGTATTAGAAGTTTTTTTGATCCATGTTAGAAGGATTTAATTCTGATGTTTTATTTCATATAGGCAAAATGATGTAACCATCCCCTTTCTGTTCTAACTGTGACTTGGGGATGGATTGTTGACTTGTAACATATGTAATTATACATACTAAAGCAGGAATAAGACAGAGAATGCAGATGTTCATCAATTCGGGCAAGTTGGAGTGCTTGGGTGCATGAAAATGCATGGAAATTATTGTCACGTGTAGCAGCAGAGGATCTAGCTTAAGGAGGGTATGTTTTTGTGTGAGACAGAAAAATAACATGTCAAATAAGTGGTGAATCCTGAAATAGGGGTTCTAGAACCGATTTTTGAGTCCTTTTTGAGAAGGCCCTTGTTTTTGGAGCAATTTGGTGAGGGTATGTTAGAAACCCCATAGGGAAACTTGATAATGCAAAGTAATCTGATATTCCTTCATTGTGGACCATTATAAGACTCTGTACCAATTGGCATAATGGGGAAGCAGATAGAAATGGTATGTCATTTGTAAATCCATGCAATTAGCCCTCATGGAAAACCGGGGATAGTCACATTTTGGGACAGTTGGTCCAAAGTAACAATATCCGAGTTTTGGGTATGTTTTGTAAGGGGATAATGGGTATCTAGAAACCTATTTTGTTTTAGAAGTTGTTTCGGAAAATATGGAGTTAAGTGGCAGATTAGGTCGTTGTTGAGCTACAAGAGCTTAGGCCTAACAGTAGTGATTTCAAGATGAGAGTGTTGAGTGGGGTTGCTTACCAAATAACTTTTGAAACCATTTGTATTAGACCTAAAGAAGTACTTGGAACCATTGTGGGAATTGGCTAAAGCCTTGGTTGGGTTTTGGGACCCTTGGAGCCTTTGGTGTACTTGGTTTTAGGAGAGTTTGGGAACCTTGTATTTCCCTTATAAGTTTATGCTTTCTTCGCAACCTTGATCAAATCAATAACCACCCTACCACTCTGCATCAATTGGTATCAAAGCCTTGGAGCATTCTAGGTAAGAAGTTGAGAAGTATCTTTTGGGGTTTGGAAGATTTAGAGTTGTTTGTTGATGCTTGGAGTTGAACCATCCTCTAAGAGTGTTACATAGTGGTGACCCTGCATCAGAAGAATCCTAGATTGGTGTGAAGAGACGGTAATGAAAAGGACTGAAAGAGAATTGGCCAAGTTGTTGATGGAATATATGGATGATGAGAGAAGAAGAGATAAAGAGAAGAAGAAGAGAGAAGAAGCAAGGAGACAAGAAGAGGAAAGGTTAAGAAGTGTAGAAGAGGCATTGGAAAATAATCAGAGAAAGTTGGTGTGGATTGCATCACTTCTTGAACAAGCATAAGATGAAGATGTTGAAGAGCAGCAGATAGCACATGAAGAAGAGGATGAACGTAGTGGCAAAGAGGTTCTAAAAGTGGAATCAAAGGTACAAGTTGAGGATGTTGATGGATGTAGCAATGGATCAAGTCATGAAGGTCTTGAATGTGATGGACTGCTTCAAGTGGGGACAGTACTATGTCCTTTGGTGGTGATGAAAGATGGAAAACAGCAAGGTACCATGGCTAAGGAGGAAGCCACAATGGAAAGTGAGTTGTTGGTGTGCCTAGGTGAATGGCATGGTGAAGACCAACAAGAGATGGCTACAGGTGAAGAAGAACCTCATTGTGGAGTCATTGGAGAGGCTAAGGAAGTAGCCATGAATGTTGAGGAAGACTTGGAATGCCAAGAGATAAGGCATGGGCCCCAAGGAGGAGTGGTCTTGATGGGAAGAGAGACTAGGTCTGAAAATAATAGAGTGTTGCAAGTAGAAGCAACGGTCTCAAGGCATGTGACTAAGGATAGAATGTAGATTGGTGATCAGCTAGCGGTCCACATTTTGCCCATGGGAGGCAAACCTAGAGTTCAGATGAACGAGCACATTATGGAGCAGCATCAAGCAAGGATGCCATGGATCATCAATGATGATCTTTTCAAACCAAGAGTAAAGATAAAGTTGTTTTGTTTTCTAACATTGTTTGTTTGTAGGTTTCCAAGAGGACTTGGAAAATCTTTAAAGTTGGTGAGTATGGTGCAGGCCATGGCAGGAAAGCACACTTCGGGGTCATTTGATGATCCAAGGGGAAATGAAGTTGATTAAGACCTATAAGGTCCCTTAATGATGTAATTGTGGCCATTAGTGCCATTTTGATGTAATTAAGTCAAATTTGTAATGAACGATGCAATAAAAATGTAATATGTCCTAGAAGTCCTGGTAAAGGACTTAGGACCAAATTTGATGTAAGGGTGGCCAATAGTGCCAAATGGGATCTAAGTTGATTAGATAGGGTTAATTAGGATCTAGAAGTAATTAGGAATTGACTCTATGAAATTTATATAAGTTTTAAGCAATTAAAATACCAAAAACAAAAGTTAATAATTCAAATTTTTGAATATTAACGGCTAGTTGTGTTTTGGTGGGAAAATGAGTTTAGGAGCTTAAAACATGTTGTTATCACTTCCAACCACTTGAGATCACTTGTGGAAGTTGGAAACATGTCTATAAACGCTCGGGAATGATTGGGAAAGCATATGTACGGACTTGAGAAGCATTTGTACGGACAACATTCTGAAAATGCAATAATATTCATAAGTTTCTTGCATATTTTGATCTCTTATTGTATTTCTTTCATGTTTTAATCATTGTAATGCATTATACGATGTATTTGAAGTTATGTTGATCCATCTTAGAAGGATTTCATTCTGAATTTTTCTTTCATATAGTCAAAGTGTTGTAGATAGCCATTTTCTCATTGTTTTTCTGAAGCAAAATGATGTAAGCATCCCCTTTCTATTCTAACTGTGACTTGGGGATGGATTGTTGACTTGTAACATATGTGATTATGCATACTAATGCATGAAAAAAAGAGAGAATGCATATGTTCATCAATTTGGGCAAGTTGGAGTGCTTGGGTGCATGAAAATGCATGCCACAAGTGTAGCAGCAGGGGATTTGGTTTAAGGAGGGCATGTTTTTGTGTGAAACGGAAAAAAAACATGTAAAATAAGTGGTGAATCCTAAAGGATGGGTTCTGGAACCAAGTTTAGAGTCCATATTTAGAAGGCCCTAGTTTTTGGAGCAATTTGGTGAGGGTATGTTAGAAACCCCATAGGGCAACTTGATATTGACAAAATAACAATATCTAAGTTTTGGATACGTTGTGTAAGGGGATAATGGGTATTTAGAAACCTATTTCTTTCTGGAAGTTGTTTTGGAAAATGTGGAGTTAAGTGGAAGATTAGGTCGTTGTTGGACTACAAGAGCCTAGGTCTAATATGAGTGATTTCAAGATGAGAGTGTTGGGTGGAGTTGCTGACTAAATAACCTTTTGAAACTATTTATATTAGACCTAAAGAAGTACTTGGAACCATTGTGGGCATTGGGTAAAGCCTTGGTTGGGTTTTGGGACCCTTAGAGCCTTTGGTGTACTTGGTCTTTAGGAGAGTTTGGGAACCTTGTATTTCCCTTATAAGTTTATGCTTTCTTTGCAACCTTGATCAAACCAATAAACACCCTACCACTTTGCATCAATCGGTATCACAACCTAGGAGCATCCTAGGTGAGAAATTGAGAAGTATCTTTTGAAGTTTGGAACATTTAGACCCCTCTGTTGATGCTTGGAGTAGAACCATCCTCTAAAAGTGTTCCAAAGTGGTGACCCTTTATCAGAAGAATCCTAGATTGGTGTGAAGAGATGGCAATGACAAGGAGTGAAAGAGAATTTTCCAAGTGGTTGACGGTTGGATGATGAGAGAAGAAGAGATTAAGAGAAAAAGAAGAGAGAAGAATCAAGAAGACAAGAAGAGGAAAGGTTAAGAAGCCTAGAAAAGGCATTGGAAAAGAATCAGAGATATTTGGAGTGGATTGTATCACTCCTTGAACAAGAAAAAGATGAAGATGTTAAAGAGCAGCAGATAGCACATGAAGAAGAGGATGAACCTAATGGCAAAGAGGTTCTAAAAGTGGAATCAGAGGTACAAGTTGAGGATATTGATGGATGCAGTAGTGGATCAAGTCATGAAGGGCTTGAATGTGATGGACTGCTTCAAGTGGGGACAGTACTATGTCCTTTGGTGGTGGTGAAAGATGGAAAACATGAAGGTACCATGGCTAAGAAGGAAGCCACAATGGCAAGTGAGTTGTTGGTGTGCCTAGGTGAATAGCATGGTGAAGACCAACAAGAGACAGCAGCAGGTGAGGAAGAACCTCATTGTGGTGTCATTGGAGAGGCTAATGAAGTAGCCATGAATGTTGAGCAACACTTGGAATGCCAAGAGAAAGGCATGGGATCCAAGGTGCAGTGGTCTCAATGGAAAGAGAGACTAAGTCTAAAAATAATTGAGTGTTGCAGAATGCATATAGCAGCAATGGTCTCAAGGCATGGGACTAAGGATAGAATGTTGATTGGTGATCAGCTAGTGGTCTACATTTTGCCCATGGGAGGCAAACCTAGAGTTCATATGAATGAGCACATTATGGAGCAGCATCAAGCAAGGATGCCATGGATCATCAATGATGATCTTTTCAAACCAAGAGTAAAGATAAAGTTGTTTTGTTTTCTAGCATTGTTTGTTTGCAAGTTTCCAAGAGGACTTGGAAAATCTTTATAGTTGGGGCGTATAGTGTAGGGGCACCATGGCAGGAAAGCACACTTTGGGGTCATTTGATGAGCAAAGGGGAAAAGAAGTTGATTAAGACCTATAAGGTCCCTTAATGATATAATTGTGGCCATTAGTGCCATTAATTAAGTCAAATTTGTAATGAATGATGAAACAAAAAATGTAATGTCCTAGAAGTCCTGGTAAAGGACTTAGGACCAAATTTGATGTAAGGGTGGCCAATAGTGCCAAATGGGATCTAAGTTGATTAGATTGGGTTAATTAGGTCCTAGAAGTAATTAGGAATTGACTCTATGAAGTTTGAAAAAGTTTTAAGCAATTCAAATACCAAAAACACAAGTTAATAATTCAAATTTTTGAATATTAACGGCTAGTTGCGTTTTGGTGGGAAAATGAGTTTAGGAGTTTAAAACATGTTAACTCAGGCTTACAGAGACATCTTGCTTTGTACAGATTGTGGCTCCAAACTATAGGGTTTTCTTAAAGAATTGATTTTCGTATTAATGATATTAGCTCATTTGGTTGTAGTATGTAAATTTTCTAAATGTTGTAGTTCTCATGATGCAAAGGAAGGACCTACTTAGTCTTATCAAATCAAATGGCAAAGGGGCTTCTTCAACTTGAACATAGTTTGACTGATGGGCTTTCCTCTAAACCCTTGTCCTTGGACAATCCTTAGAACATTTGGACGTTGTTATACTTGGCTTTTCCCATGTCATGGATAGACCTCATGTTCTGCAAAACAAAACATGAACATTCAACACTTTTAGACTTGGATTTATTCAATCTTAATTTGTTGCGCTATCACTATCATATTTGTATTCATAGGACAGCCCTTGCAAATTTGGTTTCAAACACCACAACAATGTCAAAAACGCATTGAGACATGTCTATAGGGCCTTCTACACACTCCCAACACCTTCCCAAATCACAAAAATCCAACACCATGCCTTCTTACATCCAAACTTGCCATACAAATGTGTAAACAATTTGATCTATCAGGAAAATTAGACTTGCAATCAATTGGAAATACATGCAAACCTCCATTTCAGCACCTGCAAATTTGAGATAGGGTTTAATACATGTAGACAGACCTTTCCACCCATTTTGGTGATTTTTGACCAGTGAAAAGTCAAGTTATACATTTATTTCCACTTGTTGGTTACCCCAGGTAGGGTTTTGACCAATTTTCACAAAAAATGCAGTTTCTTACAAAATACCCAATGAAAATCGGTGAGACCAGAAGAAAATAAAAGTAGAGTCACATGTCAAACCCCCAATTGTTTTCAAATCATAATATGGACCGTATAGTCTGTACAAGGCAAAAGAACAGTAAAAAATGTGATAAATGCACTGAAAATGAGGGTTTCATTTATCAAATTCATCACCAATCAGTTCTCCAACCCTAAACTCGAGTTGGAATGTTTTATTTATACACTTTTCATCATATCAACTACTTCAACCATCCATCTAACCATTTTGTTAACAAAAACAACCTTTTGACAATTTTTGCAAACTTGCTTGACAAGTTTTTGAGCAACATGACAACATTTATTTGCAACTTTTACAATATTTGACCAATTGACTTAAAACATTCCAAAATGGATCAATATGCTCCCAAATGGTCATAAATGACCTTATTAGACTGAAAACCCCCTAAAAAATCTAAAAAACCAAAGAGCTCAAGTTCCACTTGAGTGAAGATCAGGTACTGTCCTTCTCTTTTACCTTTCTCCCGTGTATGGTTTTGTCCTTTATGTGACCAACTATCCTCTTCATCTATTCCAATGATGTTGTCATCCCTTTGTCTTTTGTAAGTTCATCCTCTTTCACCATGGTTGCTTCATATGGGACTGTCTTCATGTGTAAACCTATGATATTCATTGTTGTGTCATCATCCTCGTTTGGTTCTTACATGCCCTGATACCCAATGTACTATACTTCTCTCTCTTTGACCTTCTCCTCCATTAGGTGAGACAAGTGATTTCATACCATACTTAAGACCTTTGCTTGCTGCTACAAACTGCATATCATACTTTTTCTTCATTTTATAAGGTCTAATGACCTCATGAAAATCTGAATTAAGTATTCCCTTACTCAAAGGAATTTCTCCTATCTCAAATTTTCATACTCAATGGTTCCAACTCCATAGGAATTTCACAAGTACATACCATAACTTTGTTTTGCTGCCTTTTTAAGACCTACGTCATCCATCCTCTTCATGTCATGAGATTGTATCAACTCATACTTTCTTTAATTGTTCTTGTCAAGTGAGAATCTCTGGATTTTTTGCTCTACATTTTGTTCCAAAAGAAAAATTTGGCTTCTCCTCCTTCATCATATCATTACATGCAAACAAATGCTCACACATATTCTTAGTTTCAAAAACACAAGATTTTCTTGTCTCTTTAGATGCTTCTAGCACCCTTCCGTTCAATATATCTTGCAACTCATCCATTCTTGTTGCTATCATGACAACTAGAGGTCAAATCATCATTGTACCACTTATGGTTTCCTCTTGCACTATCTTTAAGAGCTCATCACCCATTACCATCACACTTGATCCCCCTTGTTCTTTGTATTCATCCTTCACGGGTATGAGAGAATAGGAGACTCCATCTTTCTCTATCACATAATTATTCTTCCTACTATCATACTTGGCATTTCTATCATATTGTTGAACCGCCTCACAATAGGTGCTTAGTAATCGTGCCCAAAGCCTCTCTTAGGAATAGTTTATTCAATCTAAGGATCACTTCTCCCACCATGAGGTGCATTTAGTTTGTCAACCCAGGGACGTACTTGAAATGGTACGGCACCAATATGTGCACTAAGTTCCTTAAGGAGCCATTCTACCTATGCTGCAGGAAAGTAAAATACATGAAAGGAATCTATACTAGGGCTGCAGGAAAGGAAACACACTTAGCCCTTACTAAAATGAATGCTACAACTTGCAAACTCTACTTAAATCTATTCTTTCAACCTAGAGCATTCACTATAGCTATCCTTGCAAGTGCTGCAGGAACATTCACGAAGTACAATACTGCAGGAAGAAACTCTAATCTTATATCTAGAATGCTGGAAATGCAAAAAGTAAATCTATTATACTTCTACTCTAATCCACCTACCAAGTGGGCCCCCTTGGTCGGCTTCTGCTAATCTATGAACACAGAATATGAACCAAAAGTTACTTCATTATCTTTCAAAACTGATTACATGATAATAAGACATGAAGCTGAAAATGAACTTGCTGAGCAAGATACGATCAGAACATTGTTTTTCTTCCAAAAATCCGAACTTACAAACAAACAGTCTCCTCCCTATAAATAGAGGATTGACTTCTTTATTCCAAAACAGAAAAGAGACTAACTAACTAAAACCGCGCCAAAGAGAGAAAACAGGAAGCGCAACGGCCCATGACGTGCACAATGAAGTCTGGGCGATCAAGTCAACATGCTGGTAATATGGAGGGAATATAGCAGAGCTACATTTATGCATCTCTGAAACAGTGGTTCCTGATTTGTGGCAATCGTGTCTTCTGATGCCATGATGGCTTATCCGCTCAAAGCTGGTCTTTACGTCCTCCTTCAATGCTGTCAACCACTCCCAGCGACTCCTACTTCCTGGCAAGATTAGTTAATATGCAAAAGATATTCATGCAGGCAACTTATCAAATTAATCCAGATGTTAGAACACACATTCTGATTATTATATGAAATACTGCAACATATATATAATATTGGCGTAATATGACATATCTATTCCACCCATGGTTTAATGGTTCTTTCTGTACTTAACAAAAGTTCAACTAACTAAAAGTTCACAATTGTTCTGATAATACTTGAAAACAGAGTGTAAGGATTAATATAATAGAGACAGTAAAATAGACTCATCATTTGCCCCTTGGGAAGCTGAATGCTTTCCTCAAGCATTACATCTTCTGGTAATTGCTCCTAAATCTCCAACCTCTGTTCTTCCTCTCCTTTGGCTTTTAAAGGTGTAATAGAACCCTCTTGTTTTCTCCCAGACATCCACTCTGTGATCTTTTTGATGTCGGTCAAGTCTGTTAGTGTTGATGTCATATAGGGGCCAGAGGAGCATCGGTGGCTGCATGGTGAGTGGACACCAGAGTTCCTGTCTAGTTTTCCTTCCTAGTTGTATGTATTTTGGCGCTCTTTGAATAGTTGCTTGGAGGTTGATAGGACTGTGGGGTTCTGATCTCTTCAATGCGTCGAATAACCTACCCCATCTGCTTCTGGCTCCAGCCAGGGCTCTCTGAAAGACAAAGTAAGATAAACCATCATACTCTGCATAAACCTCTGTTCGAATCCCAAAAATTTTGTCCCTTGATTCTTCCTTAATTTTTCCATAAGTCAAATTGAGCCAATCTCTGAGGAGTATAGTTGGCTTGCTGCTCTCTGCTCTTGATGGTAATGGCTATGTTTTCTCTTGTTCCCTATAATTTCCAACTGTCTATCATAGTTGGCTTCATTGTGCATCCAGGACATCAATGCCCTTAGGTGTATATCCCCTATGTAGAGTAGAGGATTCCACTCAGTCTCAGCTAGGATAATGAAGTTATGCATGTATAGTTCACAAAGTAGATTTTTCTACCATGAGGGAAGAGTCTGATAAAGACCATAAAATTCTTGGGCTGACTTGAACTCGAAATCAATATCTTGGATGGTCATCATTAGCTGGAACAAGAGGAACTTTTCTTTCAAACAGATGGTATAAACCCTAGGAGGTGGCCTACATGCAATTATCTGATCAGCCAATTTGAGGGCATGATCCATCTTCTGTTTTTGTTTTGCCAGTTGTTCTTTCAATTCTGCAATTTCTTCCCCTTGCTCTGTTATGACCTTCTTTAGTTTCTTCTTTTCTTCTCCCCATAAAGTTGTTGTTAAAACATACTTATTATGCAATCCAAAGAGAAGCGTTTGCAATGTGATCGGGCCACAATCTTCTTCTTGATTTCTTTGCCTCCTCTGTTCCTTCCAAGACTGCTCTAAGAAACTTATCAACCAATTCTGTTGTAGGGCACTAAGGCAGTTTCTGCATAGGCTGACTGATGGATTACTGAGGCATTCTCCTGGTTAATGACTGGAATATCCTAATGGATTTCCTGGGAACTGTTTTGAAAAACACCAAATTCACCTTCATAAGTTTCTGCGGAGTGCGGAGGAAAGTCTGGGACTGCAGACTGATTTGGGGAATCGTCTGGATTTATTTGCACATTGGGTTGTTCATCAAATTGCAAAGGAGAAGCGAGTTGGCTTATGGAGGATGCCCTAGGGAGCTGTCCTCTCATTCTAGGACTCCTTCGCACAGGGGTCTCCGCAATTTCTACAGCCTTTTCTTTAGTAGCCTTCTTCGGCTTCTCTGCTGCAGGAGTAGCTGTTGCAGGAATCGACTTCCTTTTCTTCCCCTTCGAAGAAGTAGGGATTTGTGGTTTGGCTGTAGGAACTGAAGGTTCTATCTCTAATTTTCATTTTCCTTTGGTTCAGGAAGAAGTAGGTACATTGCTCTCATGAGCAGGTAAGGGCACATTTTCTTGAAGATTTACGGTTTCTGCCCCTTGGGTATCTTTTTCAACGGCTGGGTCAGTTGGTATTACATTATCATGACCAATTTGTTCATTAGGGTTAACCTGTGGTTGTAGGGTTTTGCGCTGGACAAACTCCGACCATGCCATGGGAGAGGCATTCCTAAGAGATCTTTCTATTAACAGTTTAATTAGGGCATGGTGGGTAACAAAATTTGCATTCCCTTTTTGGGTCTCTTTGTTTACCCGCTGAGGTAACCTAGTTTATGCATAGACGTTACAGGAATCACAAGTATATCAAATAGAGTCTTTATTGAGCATCCGTACTGAAGTACATTTACAATAGCAACAGGAACATGATCCTTCAACTAGAAAGTACAATGCATATATAAACCTCGAAACGGTGCCAGCAAACGTCGCCACCCGTTCCCGACCGACCGGAAGTAACTAACCAACGGTGGTAACCGTGGGCGCATACCCTACTAAGTCTGATACACGGCTAACATCATCCCCCCTAAAGAAAAGTCATCTCCGAACGACAACAAAATGTCTGGGACAGCACAACAAAATAGGAAGAATGAACTACCCAACCAAAATCAAGAAGTAGAAGTAGGGGGCTGAGGAAGCGTCCCTGAAGAGGAAGGTTGCCCCGCAGCAGAAGAGGCCAGTTGCACCAACTGAGAACGCAACTCCTACACCTGCATCGTGCGTGCTGCCAACTGCTGCTCGGTAACTGACTGAAGTTCTAGCGCAGATTTGACCATCACAGCGGCCTCTTGAAGGTCATTCAGCTGCTCGTCAACTACATGCTGGGATGCAACCGAACTAGCCTCCACAAGTTGTTGCTCAGAAGTAACTATAGCCAGCTGATGCTCAAATGTCTCTGTCGCCTGCGCCAGTCGCCCCTCTAATGCAATGCAGGATGCCTTCTCTGCTTCCATCCCCTGTGTCCGTAGGGCTAAGTCTCGCTCCACGACTGCCAACCTGGCAGCCAGCTCCTCCCAAGCACTCTCTGAAGCTACCAAGGCAGTTTCCCTTCTAGCCGAGACGTAGAAACCCTCACGGAACACCTGTTCAATCTGGCAAGTGAGACTCTAGACTGCACTCTCGGTCACTGGCACCGGAAGAGACCATGCCTCCCACATCTCCTGTGTCTCTCCATCAGGCCACAACCCCTGGCTAAAACACTCCCCAAAGACTCGTGGGCACTAGTGCTGCATAAAACTCAATAGACGACGCAACTCATAAGTCACAGACTGTAGGGCCTGAGCCTCGCCTAAGGCCACCATCCGACGCCCTCGGACTACAAGGTCAGCCAACGATGCCTCCACATCTCCATCCTCTGGCCCTGTGCCCCAGTCGGCCAAGTACTCAACCCTCTCCGTCAGCAACACATTGGTCATCAAGACATCCATGGCGTCATCCCCTGCCCCGCCCAGCTCACCTAAAGTGCCTTCCTCAATCACATCCGCTACTTCTCCAATGGCGTCCCCACCTTGTGGGTTGGTAGGCTGTAAGTCCTGGGCCACTGTAACCTGTACATCCTGAGGCACCTCCTCCTATAGTACCTCCCGGCGGGGAGATAGAATGGTCACCCCTGTGGGTTCTGCCACTGTCATGGCGAACTTCTTCTGAAGCTAGGAACTCATAGTCTTCTTCGAAAGATCGGCTGATGGTGGTGGATCCTTGAGAGAAACGCTGTCCACATGAATGACGGTGTGAGCCCCAGCTGCCGCTAGCCCAAACTATCCCTGTCCCCATCCAACTGGCTGGTCCTTGGTTGTACTTCTAGCAACCTCGGACTCGACAACTCCCTCTCTAAGGGGTGCCGCTGAAGGAACCAGTTTGGCAGAAGATGATAAAAGAGGTGGCGTAAACCTTACTAAGGCCTCCTCTGCCGAATCACTCTCTGCAGCCTCGGAGTCACTGCCCTCCATGGTGGTCGCTCTTCCACTGTCCTCCCGATTAGATTCTATGACCCTTCATGATCTCTTCTGCCCTGTTTGTACCCCACCGGTGTCCAAGTATTTCCAGTAAAACACAAGAGGTTCGCCGGGTGCCAGCTTTCCTTGAGGCGCTAATTCCATTTTATCTAGCGGCATGGTCAAAGTAGCCTCGAGAAACAACCCAATGGCATGGTGCGGCATGTGGAATGTACGGTGCTGCAAAGTCATGAACTCGTACATTCTTTCTGATAACACAGTGGCCCAATCGTAGACCACACCGTTCATTAGGCCATTCATGTGGACAATCTGTGGAAGGGCGATGTCCGACGCCCTACTGGCCCCGGTGAGTCTGCTCTTTAGCACATCCAAAATGCATCGCCACGGACCCTTGGCCACGAATTCCTTCTTGATGCCACGGCTCTTTGTCACCCGGACAATAGAATCCATCTCAGCTTGGGTGAGGGTGCGAGAAATGCAGCGGATCCAGAATTCTTTCCGCTCCTTCGTCATCTTGTGTTTTTTGATCTCTATCTTTTGCCCATTCCGTCCGGGAATGCGAAACACCCGCATGAAGTCTGTTGGACCAAAAGAAACCATAACCACGTGTTTCCTGTACTCAAATGTACTTTTTCGCGTGTGCCTGTCATAGGTATTCACCATTACGCGCAATGTGGACTCAAAATTTTTAATAGGAAACAAGGGCATCTGAATTGCCCAATGTACACCCGCCTGCCTCAATAACCTCTTCACTTCATCTGTGTCTCATGTGTCCTGCCACCATTTGCGGCACTCCAAGCCATTAAGCCCTTTGAATGCTACCGATTCATAAGTCACTTATTCCTTTTGCGTAGCTTTGCCTTTTCCCATGTTTCCGGCCACCTATACTCCCAAGGGCAAAACCCTTACCTTTTTCTCCATGTTCAAATTGACGTCCAATTGAGCCTTCCATCTCCTTTTCCCCGCAGATTCCATAACGACTTGCCAAGAAACAGTTAGCGTTTGCTGGTTTTTTGAAAAATTGTAACCACCGTATAGCACTCGTGCTATACTTCCACTAATAGTCATGAAATTGCAACTATTGATGTGTCCCTCGTGGCTACTTGCTAAATCGGCCCGGTGTATACTGTCGCTTTGAATCCTTGGCGTTTTTAAAAATCACACGGAAAGATTAATGGAAATGGAGGGAACAGGCAAAACCGGTCATTCTTACATCAAACTCTTCGCCACGTTCATACTCATTAGCCACTTTCCCTTAACAGCCATCATAGTCATATAGCCATGAAAAATACAGGCCACGCCTCATGGGGCTCAAATCCTTCTATACCGGCGGCTTGCGAGGGCTCCGTAGATCTTTACCTGTGCGCTTCAACTATGGCAGACTTAGAACCGCTTCCATCGCCAAAACCAACTTATGAGAACCCTCGGACGCTGTTCCATTTTGAAGCCTCCAGCCGCATTATAGCAGAGATTTTCACACATGGGAGAAGCTTGATGCTGCTCGTTGTTGGGTGTGTCTGAACGGAATGGCCAAGTGTTGTGTCCTTCTACCCTGTGCTCTCTGTCTCCCCTCGACGCTGTTCTTCTAACCCATCCGGCGGTGTTATCCTTTCCTTGGCGTGGTTTGTTGAGACCCACGGGCGCTGTTGTTTTGTTTTTCACCCTCGAGCACACGCGTTTTAAAACCTCCGGCTGTGAAGTGGGCCAACAGTTGGCCTCCCACCGTCCGGTGAACTTCCACCATCTGGTGAAGTCACTGTGCGGTGAACTTCCACCGTGCAGTGGACCACCGTCTGGTGGACTTTCACCGTGCGGTTTTTTTTGTTTTTTTTTCAATATTTTTTTTATATTTTTATATTTTTTTTATATTTTTATTTATTTATTTATTTTTATTTTTATTTTTTTTATATTTTTATTTTTTTTAATTTTTAATATCCATCCTGCGGTCGAAGATATAGATTTGACGATCCTGGCCTTCACGCCTTTCATGGTTGATTTTCAGTTTCGAACCGTTGACAACATCGGGGATCTCTCTCCCATCAAGCGTCCATAGTTTTACTGCTCCATTGGCTACTACTTCGCGAACTCTATATGGCCCTAATCATTTCACTTTAAATTTGTCGGGTTTGATTTCATTCCGCCCATTAAATTTCAACACCAACTGGCCAGGTGTAAACAACATCTTCCGAAGGTGTTTGTCATGCCAGAACTTCCTTCGCTGCTGCGCTATGTATGTTGCCCCCTGTGCCATGGCTCGCTTCTCGTCCAGTTTATTCAAGGCATACAGTCTCTCCCGCAGACTCTCCATGTCGCCTAGCTTATTTTCAATGGCTATCCGTAGGCTAGGAACAATGAATTCTATCGGTACCACGGCTTCTTGTCCGTACATAAGCTGGAAGGGTGTCTGCCCTGTGGTTACCTTGTAAGATGTACGGTAAGCCCATAGTGTTGATGGTAACTTTTCCTCCCAGTCCTTGCCTTCGACTCCACAAGAATTATAAATAACTCCTACCAGAATCTTATTCGTTGCCTCCGCCTGGCCATTAGCCCGAGGATAGTATGGACTCGACAGTGTATGGAAAATTTTGAAATCGGTGGTGAGCAGCTTAATGATGTGATTTACAAAGTGTCCACCTTTATTGCTTGTTAATTGAATTGGGATACCATACCTTGTTATTATTTGTTCATAGATGAACTTGGCGGTACTTAATGCTGAGTTATCTGCCAAGGCACGTGCTTCAACCCATTTGGTTAAGTATTCTGTGGCCACCACAATATATCGGCATCATCGGGCACGAATGGTTTTTAGGGGTCCCACGAAGTCGAGCCCCCATCTTTCGAATAGCTCCTGGGCATGGGAGGGATTGAGGGGCATAAAATCTTGTTTGAGGGGTTTTCTTGCACGCTGGCAAGTATCGTATCCCACCACCCATTCTCTAGCATCATTATATACTGTTGGCCACCATAAGTCGGCTAGAAGTACCTTTCTTGCTATTGTATCAGGACCCATGTGCCCTCCTGCTGGTCCTTCGTGGGCTTCCCTTAGCACACTTGGCACTTCCTCCTCCATCACGCATCGCCTCAGCACTTGATCTGGCCCCATTTTATAGAGAAATCCATTGATTAATGAAAAATTCATGCTTCTAAGGACTAACTTCCTTCGTTCTCCAGGGAGCATGTCCAGGGGAAACCGGGCTGTGGACAAATATTCTCCCACACTTGTATACCACTTCGGGAGTATGGCAATATGGAATAAATGTGCGTCTGGGAAATCATCGTTTACTCCCACAGGTGGTTCACCCGACTTGATTCGTGGCAATTGGTCGGCGATCACATGGCTACGTCCTGGCCGTACCACAATTCTAAATGTGAACTCCTGTAGTAAGAGGAGCCATCGGCTCACCCTTCCTTGGATAATAGTTTTGTTGACCAGGTACATGAGAGCCTGGTGATCCACACAAAAGATGAATGGCGTGGCTAGCAGATAGTGCCTGAATTTCTGAACCGAGTAAACCATCCCGAGGGCTTCCCTCTCTGTGGTGCTATAATTCTTCTCAGCATTGGACAACAATCTGCTTGCGAAATATATAGGATGATCAAGCCCATGCCCCCCTTCCTGAGCCAAGGTGGCTCCGATGGCATAATTTGATGTGTCAACATGTACATGAAATTCTTTGTCCCAATCCGGGAAGGCAAGAATTGGGACGCCCAACAATCTCATTTTCAAATTTTGGAAGGCTTCCTCTTGCTCCTTCACCCAAATGTACGGTTCTCCCTTCCTCATTAGCCTATCCATCGGATATGATATTTGTGCAAAGTTCTTGATGAATCGACGGTAGTATCTGATGTGGCCCAGAAAAGATTTGACGCCGGTCACATCCGTTGGGGCCTCCATTTCCACAATTACCCGCACCTTGTCTAGGTTTGTTTTTAATCCCTCTTTGCATACGATGTGCCCAAGAAATTTCCCTTGGGGTACCATAAACCAGCACTTCTTTGGGTTCAATGCCAGACGGGCTCGCCGACATCGTTCCATACACTCCCCAAGAGCCGCGATGTGCTTGTCCTGCCCGCTAAATATGGACCAATCATCCAGAAATGCTTTGAAGTTGCCCTTCGACATCTTGTCAAAAATATGTAAGATAATCCTCTGGAAGGTAGCCAGCGCGTTGCAAAGGCCGAAGGGCATTCGATTGTAGGCGTATACACCGTCCTCCACTACGAAGGTTGTTTTCAATTTGTCTTCCTCTGCAATGGATATCTGGTTATACCCCGAAAACCCATCCATAGAGGAATAAATCTCGTGACCTGCTACTTCCTCCAATATACTATCCGTGAAGGGAATAGGGAAGGGATCCTTGATTGTTACTGTGTTGAGGCATGTAAAATCTATACAGATGAGAATCTTATCAGCCTCTTTCTTCAGGTAGATTACTATGGGGGAGACCCACTCACTTGTGTTAACCCGAAAGATAATATCGGCTTCCAACATCCGTTCAATCTCCGCCTCCACCCTTGCTGCGTAATTCTTGTTCATTCTGTACGGTCTCTTCCACACAGGTTGGGCTCCTAGAACCAAGGGTATCCTATGTACGCATAGCTCTATAGGGACACCCTTCAGGTCTCTATAGGTCCAGGCGAACACATCTTTGTATTCGGTGAATATTTTAAATGCGGCTATCTTTAATACCGGGTTCCAGTCGTCTCCCATTAGAATGATTTTTGGGTCCTCATCCCCCAAGTTTATTTCTTTCAACTTTGCTTCCTTATACTCGATTGGTTCATCCTTGGCAAATTCATGTGCAGGATTCTCTGCTATTTGGGTTTCTCCTTCTTTATATTCCTTGTACTCTGGGGGAAACTAGTTGAGATCTTCCTCTACTTGCAACATGTTGCATGGAAATAGTTCGTAATCCTCCATCTGCCAATGGAAGAGCCCACTTAACGAATCCAGGTCATATTCTGAGTATTTTTCCAATTCAAGCACCCCTTCTTTGTTGGATTCCATACGCTGCCTTCCTTTGTCGGCGTCTTCTTCGTTGTCAGATCCCGAAGAAGATGCCAGGTCTTCACTCACCAACTGATTCTTCAAATCAATTGTGAACTTCTGACCATCCCTCTCCATGGAAATTGCATTCCGTTTCCAATCGTGTTTGGCTTTTGCTTGTATAAGCCATCCTCTCCCGAGGAGGGCGTCATATCCCTTTTTCTTTACAGGGATGACCACGAAGTCCATTACAAATGGTTGGGTGCCAATCATGACCTGCTGCGCCATTAATGTCCCTATCATTCTGATCCCATGGTGGTCCGCTCCTACCAGCTGGAAGGTTGGCGGCCACAATGTTGGTCGCCCCAGATTCTTCCAGGTTTCCTCGGGTAGGACATTGACACCCGATCCCCCGTCGATGATTGTGTCCATGAGTATCTTGTCGAGGATTCCCATCTCTATTACCGCAGGGTGCCTCCCTGTGTCTAGTGCCAACAACATTGGATCCTCAGCAAAATTTCCCATCCCAGAGGGTTTTGCCTCTTCCATCATCGTCGGTACGTTAGGAGTTGGTACTATGTTAAGGAGAGCTATTTTTAGCTGTGGCATGGCCGTGAGGAGGTCTCCTAGTAAGACTGGAATTTCCGTCTGCATTAATTGCCTTAGAATGTTATGTTCTTCCCGGCCGCCGTGAGAGGTTCCTGCGGCGTCCTGCGTCTCTTTCCGTTCTGCCATCAGTCTATCAATTTCTTCTTTGGCCTCCTGCACCCTATTCTTCTCAGTTTCGGGATGTGGGTAAGTACCCTTCTTTGCTTGTGCTCGGGTAATTACCAACACCTCTTCTTCGTTGCCTTCAATGTTAAGGAAGTTTACACCAGGTTTCGGGCATTTCGTTTCGTCGGGGTCTCCCGACCCGCACCATTTACAGAGGAATTGCAGCTTCTCCCCTTTCGGGCACTCCCTCGCAAAATGTCCCCATTGGCTGCATGTGTGGCATTGGATCATTGGCCTCCCCGTGGAATCGTACTGAATGCAACTCCTACCTCCATCGTTGTTGTCGTTTCCTCTTCCTCCCTGACGGTTATTATTCCTGTATCCACCGGACGAGGCTGTGTTTTGTGTGCTTCCTGTGGCCATGGAGGTTGACGGTTCCTGCGTAAACAACACTTGTTGGTTGTCGCGAGTCTTTATGTTGAACAGGCATTCCTTTGTGGAATGTCCCGCCATTTGGCAAATATCATAGAACAGTTTCCTGGGGCATGCCCCCTTCATATGACCTGCCTCCTTGCAATCCATACACCACAATTCTCCCTCATCGTTTCACTGGTGCTCCCTTTCAAGTTTTTGAACTCTTTAAGCATTCGCTCCATGTCCTTTTGTAGGGCAGTGACTTTCTTCTTGGCTTCCCTATCACTGCCGCTCTCCTCTTCTGAAGTGTCATCCTCGTCCTCCTCGGAGGAAGAAGACTGGTGTTTCTTCTTTTTCTTTGACATTTTCTGCTGGCTTTCCAGGTCCATTGCCCGGTTATATGCGTCATCATAAGATGTGGGAGGAACTATTTTCATCTTCCTCCGGAGGTGCGACTGCAATCCTTCTACGAACTATCTTTTCTTTAGGCCATCCGCTAGCTGACTTTCCATTTTGCCGACAAGTTCTTTTAACTGTCGCCCATAAGTCCGTATGGTCTCCTTCTTTCCTTGTTTAGTCTCGTATATTTCCGAGACAATTTCATTGTCGTCTCAGAGTAGCCTAAATTCTTTTTCAAATTCTTTCTATAGCAAATCCCATGTGGTTACTCATGTTTTATCAAGGTCGGAGTACCAGTCAATCGCCACCCCTCGGAGGGTTGCTGGGAATTGTGTCATCCACTCATCCTGGTTGGCGACTCCATTCGCCGACCAAATCGTCTTGTATGTGTGGCAATGCCGTACGGGATCTTCCTTTCCATCACCACGGAATTTTGGTAACTTCTCTTTGTTACGGGCCATATTGCTCTTCGATGGTGGGCAGTTGGTTTGTACCAACTGCGGCACTGGTTGGGTCGGAGGTGTTTGTTGTACCGGCTGTGCCACAGGCTGGGCTAGTCCTGCCAGCGTCAGTCCTCCGGATGGATTTCTTGGGTTCACAGATGTTTCCGAACCACTGGGAGTGATGTGATCCTTGTGCCTTTCCGTCACTTCAACACTTTTGGCGGCAACTCCACACTCGTACTCCCTCCGTTCGGCTTCCTCTTCAACCTTCCGTCTAGCTTCCGTTCTTGGAGTTAATGTCAGGGTCTCAAACAAGTTTGTTGTTTCCTCTAGGAGCTCCTTGTCGTCACTGCTACCATCTTGGTTAGGTTCTTCTCAACCGTCGCCTTCACCTGCCCCCTCCGACAGTCTTTTGACATGTCTCTTGAACCTTTCCCTTCGCCCGGCTTGTTGTTGGTCGAGGACTGTCTTTCGGAGAGCTTGTTCTCCTTCGAGATCCCTTTTTAAATTTCTATTTTTATTTAATTGATTAGGCATAAGGCTTTCTTTACTCCGATATCAACAAAAATTTTTGCAAAATAAATGGACACTTTTTATTCATTCATGGTTCTATTACAATATTCAGATGAATGACCTTGTCATTCTTATTTTTCCCGTGTCCCTTTTCCCTTCAGTCACCATTAAATACTTCTACTCCCGACGGCATTTGCCATCACGTTCCTCTTCGAGTCGTGTACGCTCCCGTTCATGATACTCTAGGAGGATGGCTTGCCGTCGTTCCTCCCGAGCACTTTCCTCCACACGAGCGCGTTGTGCCAATGAGACTTGTGCCAACAACCGTGGAAGATGATTTAGCAGATGGTTGGCTGTAGGGTTGGCCTCGATGGTAGACCACACAGCACTCTATGGGACTTCCTCTTCGTATGCTTCCCGACGGACGTACATTTCTATCGCCGCCTGCAACAGAATTCTGAATTCCCTTGTTTGGTTATCCTCCCCTTCATACAGTTCCGTACGTGCATCGTCTAACTCAGGATTTATTTCGTCAACAGAGAGTCCCATTGTCTCCATACGCCATCCAGTTCCGAGTCCGTCTAGGCAGCGACGCTAAATGTTTACCCGCTAAGGCAACCTAGTTTATGCATAGACGTTACAGGAATCACAAGTATATCAAATAGAGTCTTTATTGAGCATTTGTACTGAAGTACATTTACAATAGCAACAGGAACATGATCCTTCAACTAGAAAGTACAATGCATATATAAACCTCGAAACGGTGCGAGCAAACGTCGCCACCCGTTCCCGACTGACCGGAAGTAACTAACAGACGATGGTAACCATGGGCGCATACCCGACTAAGTCCGATACACGGCTAACACTCTTTAGCACTAATGCATAGCATATTATACAAAAAATTTGGAACATTTACTGCTAGATTATGCCTCACATAACTCAGTAATTTGAAATGATGTGTGTGCAAATTGGAAAATCTCCCTTCACATGTAAAATACCTGATAATATGAGTAGCCAACTCATTATACGGCGGAGGGATAGACATTCTCTTGCAACCCTATTTGGTAATCTCCAAAGGAGGATCACCTGGTAGGGTGAACTCATCCCTTGCTGATCTAGCATCATGAACATTAGGGTAATGCTCTCCAACCATTGGTAATCCAGTAACTTCTGCAATTCGCTCCTCTATCGCGACCACTGTCAATCCCCACACAGTTGCCTGACCTTCTTCAAATGTACTCACAAATTCTACTGTTGAGTCCTCATCAAATTCTGTTAACCTTAGGAAATACCCTAACCAACCGCATGCATTGAATCTTCTGACTGCTTCAACATCTGAGAGTAACACACCATGCACGACCGGCTCGTGTCTTTGCAGCTGGCCTCCCATCTATGCTTGCTAATTTCAATTTGTCTTCTCAGTAGTAGGTAGATGCCTTATTCCTTATTTGAATTTTAGACTACCCATTTTTAAAAAGGACTATGAGCTTTCTCCTGAATTTCTCTATTTTACTTGGCATGAATAATGGTGATGAATTAAAATAGGAGAAATTATAATCTTTACTGCGGGTTGTCACATAACTTAATTATAAGTCACATCAAGTCTGACAATCATGGAGGATTTGGGAATAAAGGTACGACAGTTGTGCGATATAGCACTAGAACTTTTAATGAGACAAGGCTAAGTACAAATTTGAGGTGACATAAAATCTTTCAGGTGTAAATAGAAATGACAATTTGGAACTAATACACTTCTCTCCCCTACGTAACATTGACAAGTGTCCACACTTGGCAGACGTGCCACGAGGGATGGAACTGGCATAATGCCGTAATGATATATCTATTGCAGTACTAGATACAATCATTGAAATCTATGCACTAAAAATGGAATAAATTTGAAAAGTGCGTACCTATCATTCGATCTTTGCACATGCTAGAAAAGGTGGCGAGAGTGGAACGAAAGTGGCGGCGGCTTACATCAGTGTACTCGGCTTCTTATTGAAAGCATTTAAAGGAAAAATGATGATGACATGGAAGGTGGGTGGGTGGCAGATTATAGAAATGAGACGAGTTGGAAAGAAGAAATAGAATGTGAATGGAGGAATGTACTTCATGTAAACATGAAGCGTTTATTATGGACATGCTCGATGGATTTTTACTGAAGAGCTGCAGGAAGAAGGTTTGCACCCTCTGCTGCAGGAAGTGTTACCTGTTGCTCATTTGATATTTGTTGTTGGAATTGATGCAGGAAGTCTTCTTTTGTTTGAGGTTGGTGATACAACTTTAGCCGATGTCCATTGACTAGTAGCTTGAAGTGTACCAAATCAATTGTTGTCAACTGGACGGCTCCATTGGTGAAAACATGGCTTATTTCATATGGCCCCAGCCATCTTGTCTGCAACTTGCCTGGTATTTCTTTGAATCTTGAATCATACAGCGATGCCCAATCTCCAACTTGAAATTGTTTGCTCTTGATATGTGAGCCATGCCATTTTTTCCTTTGTTTCCGGACTATTTCAGTTTTCTCCAATGCAGATTTGCGCATTTTATCCAAGGAATTGAGATGCAGTAATCGCTCCTTCTGTGCTGCAGGAAGATCAATATTTAACTCCAGTGTTGTCTGCAGTGTTTTGTGTTCAAATTCAACTGGTAGCATAGTTGTTTTTCCATACAATAGTTCAAATGGAGTGAATCCTGTAGTTGTCTTCCAAGTTGTTCAATATGCCCAGACGGCTTCTGATAGCCTACTACTCCAGTCCCGGCGATGCAAATGAACTGTCTTTGTTAAGATTACTTCTATTTCCCGATTTGTAACTTCAGCCTGTCCATTGGCCCGAGGGTGATAAGGGCTTGACTTCCGATGTCTGATGTTATATTCTTTCATGAGCTCTGTTATTAGATTGGAAGTGAATTGGGTGCCTTGGTTAGTTACAAGTTCTCTTGGTACTCCATATCTGGTGAAATCTCATCATACAAAAATTTTGCAACCTTATGGTCCCGAGCATGTTTCATAGCTTTTACCTCGACCCATTTTGTCAGATAATCAGTGCACACCAGGATGTAAGACTTCCCATTGGATGGAGGGTCTATTGGACCAATGAAGTCCATACCCCATTTGTCAAATGGAGTGACCACCACTTGTGGATTTAATGGAATTTCATCAGATTTAGTCGGTCGGCCCATTCTTTGACATTTGTCACATTTTCTTGTGTAGCTGGCTGCATCTTTGTGAAGTGTAGGCCAATAATATCCTGTCGTTAGAATCTTTTGGGCTGTTCTTTTTGCTGCAAAGTGTCCCCCACACGGCTCATTATGATAGGCATGGAGAATGTCATATGTCTCATCTTCTCTCACACATCTGCGCATTACTTGATCAGGTCCAGTGTAAAACAACATGTTATCAATTCAAGAGAAATTAAATTTTTTTTCAACCAGTAGTCTTCTTTCTTTGTAAGAAAAATGTGTTGGAATTTTGTTAGCTGCAAGGTAATTAGCTATGTCAGCATACCATGGACTTTGGACAACAATATGAAACAAATGCTCATCTGGAAATGCATCATCTATCAGAGTAGTATCTTCTTCAGTATGGTGGATTCTTGACAGATTATCAGCTACTACATTTGACTTGCCAGGCTTGTCAACTATAGTAATGTCAAATTCTTGCAAAAGAAGAAGCCATCTTGCTAACTTGCCTATGATAGCAGGTTTGTTCATGAGATATTTTATTGCTGCATGGTCAGTATGAACAAAAATAGGATAGCCAGTTATGTAA
>MU228133.1:2153356-2180240 GCA_018584345.1 Thuja plicata | reverse complement strand
TGTTAGAGTATTATTACTCTTTTTCGGCTTATGCTTTCACTTAGGTGCATATAATTAATACTTTATATTAATTATATGGCGCATCCTAGCTTTTAGGTTTAGGGTTTGTTCACCTTTATAAGGTCGAACTTTGTAATCTCTTTTCATTTTAATTCAGTTAACATTTTTGCTCTCACCTTTTGAGTAAAAACTGAGTTTCGCTTTTTCCTTCTTTCTCTTCATTTCTTGTGACAGGTTTTTGCATGCAGCTGGATCTTGGCGTGAATCTGATCTTTCATCAGATTCTACAGATGCCATCCCTACCTCCAACTCTCCCTCTGTCCCAACCTCCACCATCACGACCTCCATCTCTACCTCCATCTCTCCCTCTACCCCATCCCTGTCGAGGCCTCCTCAGGATGGTACCAACCATAGGGTAAGACACATCAGTCAATGGATCAGGACGAGACTGTTGCCACCAAGCATCATACTGGAGAGTCATGCTTGCAAAGAAACAAGATTCAAACATCAGTATCATATAGATGATAAGAATAAAGTGAAAAATTAAAAGACAACTATATCTAACAAAGCAGAAAAGATAGCTACATATAGACAAACCAGAAAAGAGAAATACATCAGGTAGGGAAGAATCTGAACACATACCAGCATCAATAGTGGTTGATCACCATTTCCATGCTATAGGAAGCAAGCCCATTAACTCTGTCCTAGCAGCATCCAAATAAATGACAACACCCCAAACAGTAACGTCTCTTGATCATTGAGAAAAATATGCATATTAGTCTGACACATCCTGTATCTCACCGAACTGCCGCAACACCCTATCGGTGTTGTGGAAATCAATCATATGAACATGTCGGCTGAAATGCCCAGCCAAGAATCTCCTCTGTCGACAAAATGGAAGATGTGCATCCTCCCCATCCCACACAAGACAATCCCTGTAAGGTCTCCAGATGAAGTAAGGCATCATGTCCAATTGTTGCTGCCAGTACATCAGATGTCCCATATGGGACTGAACAATAGCACATTCATACATAAACACATAGGGTCTCCCCAAAGGAATATCAGGAGCACTTACGGGCCTACACACAATAATATGCTCCCACACCCATATCTGTAAGAGAGTGGCTCCGCAACCAAGAGACTTACCTCCAAGGTAAGCTACATAAAACATGTGAAAGTACATGTGGGACAACATGCAAGGACCCCAAGCATATGTTATATGATCTATGACCATACCCTGAAGACAAGCACCAAACCCAACAGAGAATCTATGATGCCAATGATCGGGACACAAGACCCCACAAATCAAACTACCTAACAAGGTAGTCAATCGGTCTAAACCCATGTTGAATCTAGACCACGGGATATCATAAGGATCAGACATGCCTGACTGATCCTGGGGAAGACCGGATAGCTCAGATAGAGAAGTGACACCAGAGTCCCGATCATAGTCTACAAGGGAACCCTGAATAGGAATCTAAAGAATGCAATAACAATCCTCCAAAGTGACTGTGCACTCTCAAGTCGGTAATCTAAAAGTGCATGTCTTTGAATGCCACCGCTCTAAGAGAGCGGAGATCAGACTCCTATTGGTCGTGATCTCAGGCATATAACAAACCCATTATAGACCTAACTGCCTCAAGACATCTCTCTCGGCCTCAGATAACTAGAGTTGATATACTAATCTGGTGGGTCTCAACTTCTGGCAGCGTAGAATAGTCCTAACAAACTGCAAAACATCAGAAGAGAAAATATCAGTATGAAGGCATCAACTGGCTTATCAAATAAAGTACAAAATGAAGCTATAAAGTACAAATAGTTCAATTGCGGCATTCTTAGGGAAAATGTGACATTTTTAAGACATTTGCAACACCCTACCAGCAATTGAGGCATGCTACCGGCAATTGCGGTATTAAAGCATGCGAATACAACACAGTTATCAATTGCGGCATGCAACCAACAATTGTGCCACATGACGCGCAATTATAGAAAAACCGCGACCTATTATGACATCATATGCAAAAAGACAAAAAACCTACTTTTTCAAAACGCAATAAATGAAGCATTAATGACAAAGGGACAAGGCCACTCACCAGACGTCCTGCGCCAGCTGGATGATGAAAAGTCCAGACTCGATCAGACACGTGCACGACCCCAAGAGTGCTAGCCATAGCTCAATGAACACATTAAAAAGTAGAGAAAACAAGAGACAAACTTACCAAAGATCCAAAGCTTGAGGAGTGCAAAGTGTCAAATGAATGGCTCACCTAGCTATTTATAAAGGTTTTGAAAAAAACCCTAGTTCCTCCAGGACCTCAAATTTATCTTCCCGGACACCAAAAACTTCAACACTCAGTATCAGGGGCATAATGAATCATTTTCAAGATTAGTCAGATACCCAGATTATCAATTTGCACCTTCAACAAATTAAGCCTCATGTCGCGACTTTTCACTCAAATTTGTTGAGGGGGCATAAATACACTTGCTATCGCTGGGGCAGGATCAAAACAGAAAATCTTTGACACACTGCAACAAGTCACATTGCATCAAAGAGGGGAAAATGTAGACACCCTAAAATGGACAGACTTGCGACTTGACATTAAATACACTACTTTTCATCTATTAATTAATGGTTTTTTAATCGTTAATTAATCATCTATTTTCTTCTAAAATTTCATCTATTATTTAATGGTTTTTTAATCATTAATTAATCATCTTTTTCTTCTAAATTCATTCCCCAAATCATCCAATCAAATTCCCAAAATTAATTAAATAATTAATTTTATTTAATTAATTAAACTTAATTGATTAATTTCCATTAATTAATTAATTATATTCAATTTCCTAAAGTTTAAATTGAAATATTTAAACTTACTAATTAAATTATTCCTATTAAATTAATTTAATTTCATTCAATAATGCAATTCTAAATAAAAAAGAATTCAATTATCTCACATGTTGAAAACTTTAATTACATAAATGAATTAAATATTCATTTATCTTTAAAGAGATAACTCTCAATCAGATCACATGGGTTACTCCACCCACCTCTTCAGTTCACATGGGTTTCTCCACCTACCTCTTTAGTTCTAAAAGGTAACTCAAAATTAGCTCTTTAGTTAACCAAACTCTATCTCCTCTCTCTCAGTTGAAGAGGTGGAGTTTACTGATGGCTTCTCTAGTTCCCTTTGATCTCAATCGTTCATCTTCCTATCTCTGGGATTGATCTCAACCGTTCATCTCATTCTCAATTCCTATATAACAAACCCTTCATAATCATTTGAAGGATCCAAGATTTCAAGCTCACATGTGCCATTACTCTATCAGATTGGTTCAAGCATCAAGCCATCTTGTGATCACAAAGCAATTCGATATCATATTCTCGACGCTCCCAAGTCATAGACGCTGCCCACACCAATACTAAGCATCACACAAACAACGTTTCAGAAGGAGTAGAGAAAGACAATAGAAGCTTCAAGCAATTGGGTTTGCATTCATTTGTTTTCCTCTTATTTGCTTGTACATTTTATTGATTCGTAGTTTCATTATTAGTAGTCATTTCTATCGATTTCCCCCATTGAAAATCGGTGCTACTAACCCTCTCGTTAATTGAGAGGTACAGATTTCAATCAATGTGTACACTAAGCACATGGTTAATGAACCAAATCTAAATGCATAACCTTCCTCAACAATCATCTTCACATTCTCAAGAAAATTATCTAATAGCATCTTACATAGATCAAATTGAACATTCTCCCTTACCATCTTATGAGAAATATAAACAACCACTACCGAAGTGGTACCATCACAATTTTGAAAATAAATTTTATAGGAAATAACATAGGGAATTATAAACCCATTGGTTAATGGTTAATTTTCTAGATAGACATCATATGCATTCTCCGATCTAACACTATAACTCTAATAAAACAACAATCCAAGAAGTCTTGTATATTTTATTCAAAATCATACTCAAATGACTTCCAATGCTTTACTAAGTTAAGGTTAAATTATATGCTCTCGGGACTAGCAACACATATCATCCAAAAATTAAGCCAAATTCTAAGTATATTTGATATTTTCTTGATTTATCTATGTGAGAGCATTGTTGTTTTACAATACCCAAACAATTAATTGAGTAAAATAGCATGTATTTTTGAAGGATCACCCTCCTTGGTCTTGTAGGACCAAAAGTGTAGAGGACATCAATTTTGTACTCGTTTCCTATTCATTGACAAGTAACTTAGTGTCTTTACCATAAGAAGTGAGTAATCGTTATAAGATTTTAGGAATTTTATTGGTGGAACCAATAAAATCTATGACTAATTTTGGGGTGGCATTCAAGGCAATTGAAATGTCTAGCCTAAGATGCAAGAGTTTATTCATTGTTCAAAAGTTGTTTCTCCAAACATTACTCAAACCATGATCAAGGTTAAAATTGAATTGTCAAATATGCATACATTTACAAGGGTTGATGCTAGATGTCTACGACTGTAATGCAAAAACAAAGATGATAGGATTTTGCAATCTTTCATGTAGTTGTTTACCAAATAAATATCTAATTGCAATGGGGTGAGGGAACATGTTTTGGGAACACTTAGAGAATCCATGTTGCTCAACTTTCTACCCAAAAATAGAATTTTATTGATAATTATGGATCTTTAATGTATCAATTACATAATCAAAGATATGCACAAATTAAAATGAATTATCTTCAAGTTGTATGCGTGTGATTCATATGAATGATATAATATAAAATGTCATATTGAGATGTAAACAAAAGATATAAGACATATTTCTTGTCACAATAATAATATAATGAGTTATTTAATCTTTTACTTTGTTATGCACCTACATTTAGGAGATATTATTTTCTTTTTACAATTTTATAGGCATGTTTCCTATAGTAAAAGTTCATTTTGCTACAATAAAAAGAACTCTCAACAAATATTGATAACATATTAAAATCTATATATAAATTAATTCTAAATATGTAAATTAATAATTTAATAAATTTGATGTAAAATAAATAACTATATCAAATATTTAAAACACATAAAAATTATAAAATTATGATGAGAAAACAATAATACAAATTTAGAAAATTCTCATTCCAAACCATTTACAATAATCTTCATACAATTATCTATATTCCCTATGAAAATACTAAATAATGTATTACTTAAAATATAAGTAATTCTTGTATGAGAAGTCATCCCTTTTCATAAAAGACAATTAGAAGTATTTAATAAATTAATTAGTATTTACTAGATGTTTTTAGGAAATATTAATTAATTATTCAATTTTCTTTATAGAATATATATTATAAGGTTTGTATTTATAATAAAAAAATTATTAATTAATTATTTATACAATTAATAAACATTATGTTATTTAGATATAAAGTTTCATATTGGATTCAACCATCATATTAGGATTTTCTTTATTTAATATAGTAAAATATGTATGCATGAATGAATCAATGGTATCTTTTAACATCTACAAGATTAAAACAGTTAATGAAGCCAAAAGAAACATGCAAGTCGCATCAAAGATACAAAGATCTCAAAATGTGTAAACACCAAGGACACGCAAATGACAAATTCTTTTAAAATTTGTAGATTCATTTTAACATTATGTTATTCATATATAAAGTTTTATATTGTGTTCAACTATCGCATTAGGAGTTTCTTTATTTAATATAGTAAATCAAGCACAAATGAATGAATAAAAGATTTTAAATAACATTCAAGAACTTCTTTGTTTAAGATGGTATAACATTTACTAATGAAAGAAAAATATATTTTAACGTTTTTGAGATAAATACAATTTATAGAGTCAAAAGCAGCACGCAACTCTGGTAAATGATCATGTTGCAGTTTATATTAAAATATAATAAGACATTTACTTTAATGAGATATTCTAGTAATCTCCTAGTATAAGAGAACAATTATGAAAAAGATGGGTATAATGTTGGAGTTTTCCACAATTTCAACAACCAATATAAAAGCTTGTCTACAAAGTTCAACCACTATTAGAAAGGAGGAGCATAATTAGAAAGCATATGATTGAAGCATATTCATAAAATAACTTTGAATTCATGGGAAGTTGTTGTGCAATGATGATTTTAGCATCTTTGAATTTTTAAACCATAATGCCTCTAATCTCCATTAAATATAATGAAAACTATATGCTAATGTTTCACAACCATGAATAAATAAATAAAATTTAAAAAATAAAGAAAGAAAGAAAGTGAATAAGGCCTTATGAATCTAATAAATAAAATGCCACCATCACAATCCAATTTGCCTTTTTAAACCAAATATTCTTTTGTGGTTTCTACCTAAATACAATGAAATTTTGGTCTCTAGGTGGGCCACCACCCATTAATGGTCGACGGGGAATTTTCCCGTCATTTGACTGGCCGACGTGTGGAGAATCTCTCCTCTCACTTCCTTTTCACAATAATTTCGCTTTATAATAATTTGGAATACGGATGCGAACGCATGGCCCACATGGGACCCACCGATGACACGTGGGCGGGACCCAGTGGGTCCCAACAGATATATACGATCCAATTAGGGGAACAGTGTCAGACCTTACGTGGCAGCGAAAAATTAGATATTGTGCTCGTCCAGGATCGTTGTGCCACGTGTCGTGCATGTGGGTCCCATGGCTGCACGGAGATGCTTTGCTGACGTGACGGTACCAGGATTTCGTTGAGTGCGTGGGGCCCGCCAGGAGAGTTCTGATTGGACAGTATTTTTAGAGAGACAAGGTCCGAAGAAAGGGCCGGCCCGGCATGGGTCCCACAGCTTTGCCAGGGTCTTCTTCATTTCCTTTTCCTGTGAGGCAAGTGAACACCAAATCCAGCGAAATTATATGCCAGGGGACGAAAAATGAGTGGGGCTGTGGGGCCCTACCCTTGGAGATTATTTATTATTATTAAATGATTTATTTTGGGTGGGGGTTGTTTTTCATAGTGTGAGGGTTAAGTGGTGGTGGGATGTTGTGGTTAATAAGATTTAGAGTTTTTCTTAGAATATTGTGATTGCGAGTTCTGTGTGTTGTTCTCGCTGATTCAATGTATTTGTGAGTTTCAACTTTAATATTGATGTTACTGGTGAAAGTTAAGATTGATGGTGTTGACGCTCATGCCAAGTGTTTTAGTGTTTAAAATGTGCGCGTGGGTTTGAAACTTGATGTTGTTGACCCTCATGTCAAGTGACTTAGGGTTTGTAATTGTGCTCATAGATTTTAACCTTATGTGATTGTGAGCTCCGTGTTCTCGCTTATCCATTGTAACATTATGGTATTTGCATTAATGCCTATTGAACCACAAGATTTGTTATTGTTGAGGCTCATGCCAAGTGATTTAGTGTTTGTAAGTGATTTAGAGTAGATTTAAAGAGGAAGTTACAAATTGTTTAAAGCTTTGATATCCTATTCTGGGGTGTGTGTTATTCGTGGGTCCTATAGGCTACTTTGGCCTTGTGGAGATTATTAAAATCATTCATTCATTCAATGTTGATGTTGTTAATGCTCATGTCAAGTGACTTAGTGCTTCAAATTGTGCTCATGGCTTTGAACCTTAAAGTTAATTTTGTTGGTGTTCATTTCAACTAAATTAGTGCTTCAAATTGTGCTCATGGGTTTGAACCTTGACGTTGGAATGGTTGGCACTTATGTCAAGTGACTTAGTGCTTCAATTGTGTTCATCGCTTTGAACCTTAAAGTTGATGTTGTTGGTGTCCATATCAAGTAAATTAGCGCTCCAAATTGTGCTCATGGGTTTGAACCTTGATGTTGGAATGGTTGGTGCTTCTGCCAAGTGACTTAGTATTTCAAATTGTGCTCATATGTTTGAACTTTAACACTTGATGTTGTTGCATCCATGCCAAGTTACTTAATGCTCTAGATTGTGCTCATGGGTTTGTACCTTCATGTTGATCTTGTTGGCATTTATACCAAGTGACTTAATTGCGCTTATGGATTTGAACCTTAATGTTGGTGTTGTTGGCATTCAATCCAAGTGATTTAGTACTTTAGATTGTGCTCATGAATTTGAACTTGAATGTATATTGTTGGCATTCATTCCAAGTGACTTAATGCTCCAAATTCTACTCATGGAATTAAACCTTAATGCTAATGCTATTAACATTCATGTTAAGTGACTTAGTGCTCCAAATTGTGCTCATGTATTCAAACCTTAACGTTGATGTTGTTGGCTTTCATACCAAAGAGACTTAATCCTCTAGATTGTGCTCATAGGTTTGAACCTTAATGTTGATATTGTTGGCATTCATGCTAAGTGACTTAGTGCTCTATATTATTCTCATGAGTTTGAACCTAAATGTAGATGTTGTTAGTATTCATGCCAAGTCACTTAGTGCTCCAAATTGTGCTCATCGGTTTGAACCTTGACATTGATGTTATTAGTGTTCATGCCAAATGACTTGATGTCAAAATCTCTACAGACGAACGTGTTCAAGGCTCAAAAGCTTCATACTGATATTGTGGGCTCATACTACGAATGAGTTCCCCTAACCTTATTCGAGATGAGTTAGGGGAAGAGCACCAATTACCGCCCATGTTCCATCAACCACACACTACATTTGCAAACTAAAATCTCCACTAGAAAATCATCTATGAGCCAAATGTCGCCCATTTTCTGCCCCTTTTCTGGAAAAAAAAAATGTTAGTAATTGGATCAATTGTGCAAGTTTATCTGTACCAATAGTGCACAATTATTGAGGCATTTGTGTAAAAATATTGGGATAGTTGTGCAATTTTTTGTTTATTAATGCAAATGGGTAACGAGGTAATGGAAAAGATATTTCGGGCTTCACTTTGACATGACCACTTTTTTACCCTTGCACGCATAGTGGATCCCACAATATTTGTCTTTAGTATCCATAAGCAATAATACTAGCTATAAGTTGTTAACTTGTATACAAAGACAACCCATAAATATTGCACTCTACAAACCAAAACAATAGCTATAAATAATTGACTCCATAGAAAAACAACAAGAAAATTTGTCAAAATGTGAAGTACCATTTAAAATTTATGGAATTATCTATAAGAACCCCCTTGTACTTCCCTAGATTAAAAATCCCTCTCACCAAGTTAAACAATAAAATTCACCCATGGAGATGAGGCGAAATGAAACCCGGCAAAGCGTCTCTATTCTGAATAATAATTAAGATGCAAAACGAAGAAACGAAATTTAACTGAAATGAGGGAAAATGAAATGAAATGAAATGAGAATTGAGGGTCGTGAATAAGTAGAGGGCGTGAGCACTGTCCTTTAGAGCTGTACAGCCGGCCGGAGGAGCTCTAAATTGTAGATCCATGGCGGGTGGAAAACAGGGGATCAATTCCAGGCCCAAAGCTTTTATAGCCTGGCTATGGAAGCGATCGGAAAAGAGAATTGCCGGATTTTCATGAAGAAATCGAATCAGATTTCTCCTCTTCTGTACACGTCTTTTCATCCATTTGACGTCTGCAAGTAGAGTGTTGGAGTGTTCCTGGGTCCTCCTGGGCCCCGGCGCCTGCCTTCTCTGTCCGCCACTTAGGCCCAGCCTCTATTGATAGCGACACAGAGCTCGGATCGCCTTTATATTGGCCTGTTGCGTGTTCCAGGTATTATTGAGCCGCCATTAACGCGCAGGTGAGAGCCTAGGTTCAGAAAACATGTTGACGAAAATGGGGATGAGTGTGAGTATGAGCCCCGAGGGTTTGCTCAGGGCCGGGGCCAGCTCCCGCGTTGAGAAGCTCCTCGGGAGCCTTCCACACAATAATCTTTCTAGTCCTGTTCCTTCTGAAGCAGGGGATTTGAACGAGCTCAGGGAGGAGGATGTGTGGGAAGCATGGGTTGAGGGTTCGAATCCCTCGCAGGAATCGCCTGTGAAGGAGGAAACTTTGGGAAGCATTGGTCGAGGGTTCGATTCCCCGGCACGAGGCGGAGGAGGAGGAGGAGTAAGGCTTCAGCTGCAGCAACAGCAGTTGCAGCCGCAGACGCAGACGCAGATGCAGATGCAGACGCAGACGCAGCTTCCTCCGCCGCAGCAGCGCTGGTTAGGGTTTGAAACCGGGGGGCTTTCTGTCGCCTTTGAGGACTCTGCCGTCCGATCTAGGTTTTCTCCTCTTACCAGAACCTCGAAATCTTTTAAAATGGCTTCGCCTTCGGCGAGCCGAAGCATGAACGTTAGAATTGCAGAGAATAATGGCAGCAGGCACATGCTTATGCACCAGTCCGCTCCTGTGAATGTCCCTGACTGGAGTAAGATTTTGGGAATTGATCATCGGAAAGATAATCCGATCGGTTTCCCGGCCGCTGGCGATGAGGACGAAGACGAAGGGGATGTTAAGCTTCCCCCACATGAGTACCTTGCTCGTGAGCAGGCTCGCAGCCAGATGACTTCAACTTCGGTCTTCCATGGCGTCGGGAGGACTTTGAAGGGCAGAGATATGAGCCGAGTTCGAAACGCGGTCTGGAGACAGACCGGCTTTCTTGGTTAATTTTCATCCTTTTTCTTTCCTCGTCTCTTCTCTTCTTGTGCACCGTGATTTGGCTTGCTGTCATGGCCAACTAGTGCTCAACTTTCTGTACTAATTTCATATTTATTGTATTTAATTTCAATTGCTATGGAGAACCAGAGCAGTGTTTGTTATAGTCCAGCCAGGCTAGTTTACACAAATTTTAAGTTGTTCCTGCTTTGCTCAGAAATTTCTCTGTCGTTTTATTTTTGACGCTTTCTATATGATCCGATCAAATATTTTTAATGATCTCACCTAATTAAACAATCTACAATAATCCTAATTCATATTTAATTTCAATTGCTAGGAGAACCAGAGCAGTGTTTGTTACAGTCCATCCATGCTAGTTTCCACAAATTTTAATTTGTTCGTGTTTTGCTCAGAAATTTATTTCTGTTTTTTGTTACGCTTTCTAAACGAATCAATGATATTTTTTAACGATGTCACAAAATGAAACAATCTACAATAATTTTTAAGTGATCTAATCAAGAATTCCAATCCTTATTCATATTTAGTGTGTTTAATCTTAATTGTTATAGTGCATCCATCCATGCTAGTTTTCACAAATTTTAGTTTGCTGCTATTTTGCTCAGGAATTTCTCTGTCGTCTAATTTTTGACGCTTTTTTAATGGATCAGTGAAAATTTTCGTGATGTCACGACATTAAACAATCTACAGTAATTTTCAAGAAATCTGCTGTTTTGCTCAGAATTTCCTGACGTCTGTTTTTTTTGACGCTTTCTTAATGAATCAATGAAATTTTTTAATGATGTCACGGCATTAAATGGTCAATAGTAATCTTCAAAAGATCTAATCAACGAATCCGCTGTTTAACTCAGAAATTTCTCTATCGTCCTATTTTTGGCGCTTTAAAAAAAAATCTTATGATGTCACGAAATAAAAATCCATTAATTTTCGAAAGATCTAATCAATGATATCCTATTCTTTATTTCTGAGTGTCCGCCGTTTCCTTGGTAATCATAGTTTTTCTACCATTAATTTGTTCTTCTTAACTAAAGTAATTATTTATAATCCATAAAATCTTCATATACATCAAACGCTCATAATGTAATGTCAATCTATTTCCACAAAAGAGATGGCAATTCTCTGAGATTTACAGGAAATTTCTGTTCTCTTATTTTTTAGGCTTTTCGAGTTTTTGTAATGTTTACAGGGTCAAGAGATCTAATCAATAAATTTCAGTCTTTCTTTCTAATTATCCATTATATTTTTGCTGATCATGATTATCTGTTACAAGTTTTGATTAAGTAATCTGTCATCTTTGCAACACAATCTGTCATCTTCTTTGCTGATCATGATTCTCTGTTATAGGTTTTGATTAAGTAATCTGTCATCTTTGCAACATAATCTGTCATCTTCGAAATTTGTTTTTTTTCAAGCAAAATAATTAAAGATTCAGTTTACAGTCTTTATTTCTGATCATCCATGATCATTATTTCTTTGCTAAGCATGATTCTAATCTGTCAAACATAATCTATCATCTTTGAAATTTGTTTTTTTTCAAGCAAAATAATTAAAGATTCAGCTTACAGTCTTTATTTCTGATCATCCATGATCATTATTTCTTTGCTAATCTGTCAACTTTGAACATAATCTATCATCTTTGAAATTTGTTTTTTTCAAACAAAATAATCAGAGATTCAATTTACAGTCTTTATGTTTGATTATCCATTATTTCTTTGCTGATCATGATTATCTGCTATAGATTTTGATTGAGTAATCTTGCAACATAAATCGAACACTCCATTATGTAATATCATTCTATTTCCAATCGAAAAACGGCCACTTCTCTGAGATTTACAGAGCTGCTATTGTTTACTAGTTCTGATAATCAATACCGTTACACTTTACCTGGAAAATGTTTCGTCGTGTTGTGAATAATTGATTTTGCGGGTGCAAAGCTAGAGGTTATATCATGTCCTGTGGTTGCAGCTGTTTTTTGAAGAAACTTCAGGCTGCTGGGTTACTGATTTTTCTGATTTTTAATTTATTTTTCTGTCTTTAGCTAAAAAAAAAAAATGATGCAAATGGACATAAAGTCTCTTACACGAATCTTTATACATATATGTATTGGTCATGTGACACAATACTTGGGCAAATTTTATTCAATCAAATAAATTTAACATATAAATTGATTTTGACATATTTATTCAATTTTATTAATTTGTAGGTTTGTAGTATACTCTTTATTTTTTATTTTTTATTTTTTGGTAAAAGTGGCTAGCCCACAAAATTAATAGTAAAAAGTTTACAAACCTGGTTTAGGTGGACATACCGGTAGGCAAGTACCAGGAAGAAACCCTCCAGTTGTAGCCCATACAGATAAATTAATATAGTAACATACTAATCTACCCAGATAGCGCCAAAAAGAGATCCCCACCGTGAAATAAATATAATTTTATTTTTTAATTTGTGTAAATCTTTTTTGTTTAATGTGATAAGGAGAAGGAGAGTTTTTGGTCTGCAACTTAACCCACCTGCTAATTTCTGGCCTCCATCGCACGAGCAAGCTTTGCTTGACCCAGACAGTGGCCGACCAAAGCGCATGTACACATTTATTGTTTTGTACCTTGCCTCGTTTGGGGTGTAGCTTGTGTATGGGTGATAAATCACCCGAAAATGGGTAGTCTATGTCAAACCCTTGATCAGACACGACAACTAAATCATTCTGGGATGCAATGGTGGCCAAGAAGGACATCCCGACAGAAGCAAAATTCATTTCTCTGAACTGAATCTTCAAAGGGTCTCGGCTATTTCTGAGGAAAAGAATAGGTTAAACAATGTTGCAATCTTTCTAGCAGCTCTTGACATTAATAAGATGCCTTCCTGGTTCCATTTGAAAAACACACACAACCCCTGGGGCAAGAAGTTAGGGTTTCAATTTTCCTTTTGTAGGATGATTCAGAGAGAGTTATTCATCATTTTTTTATAATCCTCAAAGCCAAAGAGAAGTTGTTAAAAGACAATAGTGGTCTATTGGAGAGGGTTGCTTTAGGGCTCTTAGTTGGTCTTCCGACACCAACCATGAAGAGATTCTAGCCTTATCTTGTCTTAGGTGGGTCACAATCCGGAACATTCCACCATTCTTGTGGAGTTTCATCCCTAGTTCGATTCAGAATTTGGGTAATGTGCTCAAGATGGAGGGAACCCCATCTTTGTTGCCACATAAGGATGCCAGGCTTCTAATTTCTTTTAACCCTGGGCTTGATCTCCCAAGGTTTAAGAATTGAATTGGATGAAGGATCGACTGTATGCCCGATTGAATATTTAGGGGGTATCAATGCATGCTTTCTCTGCTGAAAAGAAGGGCCTATGAGAAAATCTTGCTCTTTGTTGAAGAATTCTAAGAAGACTTATAAACCTGAACTAGGAAAAGAAAAGAGTGCAACAATTCCCTTTGGTAAAGATACTCCCCTTCCAGATTTTGCCCCCAAGTCTTCCCTACATTCCTTGACTACTACCTCAGATGCTAAGGACCCTCCAACCTCTCTTGGCCCCGATCATGCTTTACCTCTCCCTATTCCCTCCTCTCTACATACCCCTATAGCCCCCCCCGGGGGTCCACTCGTGACTCTTCTATTGTCTCAATTTGTTTTTTGTCCTCTAGAAAAATTTTGGATGCTACATTGCCCCATTCCGCGATACCCAAGCACAACAAACCCAATGCCCAACAACTTCTTGTTGATAAAATGAGGCGTATTGCAGTAGTTAGGAAAAGGATTGAGGATCAAATATATTCTGGGATACCCAAGAAAGATGGGTGCATTAACACATGTACTACTCCTGATAAGAAGAATAAGATTGAATCATTTTTAAAAGACCTAATTGGAGCCTTGGAGCTTGACGATATGAGCCCTATTAATGACTTGGAGCATATTGATAGAGGGGATAGGATAGTGGTCCCTGCATCTCCTATAGATGATCCTGTGAGTCATGTCTAAATATGGGGATTCTGATGAGGCCCTATTCATCATTAAGAAAGCCTATGACCCCAAGACTCCACTTATTGATGTTCTAAATTAGCATTTGGACATTCTTCTTGTTGGTAAGAGACACCATGTTGTATAACTGGTATGTTGTCATTGATGACAACCACACATGTCTCTTATAATCGCTTAACAGTTTTTGGTTATACCGAAGGCAAGAATGCAAAATTGGCTAAGGAAGAACAGTGTATAGGTTTCAGTATATTGATCGGTACAAACACATGTGATTGAGTTTTGATGTGTGAAGCTAAGAGAAGATTCTCAGAGGTATTATATATCTTTGTCTAAGATTGCAGCAGTTGATATCATCATTTGATGGAGTTATGATCTTCTGAGTATCGGGTTGACAGTAAAGAGTGAAGAACAACGTTAGCCAGACGTTGGATCGATCGATGATCCTGACAAATTGATGATATGATCGGTTTACTAGTTCTATTTGGTTAAGCTGACATGATAGTTCAGATATTTATGATATTGTTTGAGGTTAGCATGAAGTTTTGTGTATCGGTATATAAGCTCAAATTTTTGTGTTGATAAACATATATGATGGTTGGATATGATTACTATATGTTGTATGCGATTGATGGATCTATGAGCAATGATTCGAATGGGTAAAAGTTTAAAGTTGGGTGCCAATTCCGCGGAAGTCTGTGGCCAAAAATTTTGGTGCAAGAAACGGGCACCCGTTTTTTAAAAAATGGGTGCTCGTTAAGCTTCGGGCGCCCGAGCCTTAAATATAAAACGGGCACCTATTTCGGTTCAGGTGCCCGAGGCTAAACGGGCACCCGATTTTTAAAAAACGGGCACCCATTTCGCAAATGTATTTATTTTTTAGTTTTAATGTTTTGCAAGCCATTTTCACAACTTGCAAAATGGGATCACGTTTTTTCGCGTATGGGTGCCCATTTTTTAGTGCTACTGCCGACCCCCTTAGCTATTGTTCTTTCGGTTCCAGGTACGTACCATTGTTTTTAATTATTTATTATTTATTTTTTATTATATTTTTTATTAAAAATTATAGTTTTTTTATTATTTTTCAATAGTTAGACAAGTAATTTTATAGTTTCAATTTTGTTTTCTAATTTAGCGTATAAAAAAATTATATTTTATGTTAAATTTTGTTATTTTAAGTTTTAATTTATTTTGTAAATTATCGTACAAAATAAGAAAACTAAAAAAAAACTGAAACAAGAAACCTTAGGTAGAAAGCAAAAAAGTAAACCTAAATACAATTGAAACAAGGAAACCTAGGTCCAAAAAATAAATAATAAACTCTCTCTCTCTCTCTCTCTCTCTCTTAGATACGATCATAATCTTCTTATACAAATGCATGATTTAGGTCTTCATTTCTTATATCATTTTGATCTTGTGTCTCACTAGGTGTTAAGGATTTATGTTGCCATTCTAAAACCCATTCCATATTCTCACATTCTTCCCATTCACCTGTAACACAAAATTGACAAAAACATGCAAGCTCCCTAGTCCATATAGTCCAAGTGTTCGAATTAGAATTCCTAAATGAATGTCATTTAGTTGACCCGCTGATTGTATCACAATCATATCTTGAAAGGATATTCTTCACTTCAGCTAGCCAGAAGAAACGTCTGATTGTAGAGTTCTGACTTGATCCTATAGACAAACTTGCTTTACACCATTCAACAATTGCACGTGCATCTTTAAATTTTGTTTTTTCCTCAAATTTGAGTTGCTCACTGCAAATGGCTCTCTTAACACATGCACTGGCACCATCGTGTTCTCCTTTCCCGTGTCCAGCCTAAAAAAAATTCCAAATATGTTGGATATTAATTTGCATGTGTCCTACTCAACCAATAAAACATTCTAGCATTCTTGAATTACCCTATGCAATTATCTGACCATATTAGATGATGTGTTATATGAATTTCTCTCTCCCTTAAATTCTCGTACAATGTCTTAAAGCAATAGTGGACAAACTCTGATAAGTGTAATTTATTATCACTCATATAGAAATGGTAGTCTCTCAAAAACTTTTGATCCTCTTCTGTACTATCAGGTGCATGCCTATAGACAATATGGACAAAAATGGTTACTTGCATTGAATTATAATATTATGATTGGATCTCATCTTGTGGTGCAAGCGTGTAGTTCTCTACAAAGTCAACGAATGAAAGTATATTACCAATTGGAAATGTATTCTTGCATATGTGAATTGTCCATCAAGCCATCTAGCATTTTGAGAGTGTTTCACATATTTAGGTACAACCTTACTCTTGAATTTATTCATAAATGCATGAACACTATCTTTTTCAGTAATTAGATCGCACCGTTTTCCAACCTTTCCATCCTTCAATGGATACTCAATAGTTTTAAATCTTTTTACATCAACTAATTGTTGTGCAAAATCAATTGAAAGATTTTCGTACAAACATTCATCTAAAAATGCAAGATTGCCACATACACCAAACACATGCATTCAAAAGAAAAAATTGCTCATTAGGTGGGTTACAAAACAAACCTGATATAAACTCCTTTACAGTTTGAGGTGGTATATTTATACCACATTCCTGCAACATTCATTAGCATGCATGGTAGAACGTATAGATTGAAATACATCATAATGATAACAGAATTGAACATGAGTTTTTCAACAACACGTGACTCTTTCCTTGTTAATCCTTACATACTATGGTTTACATTTGTCAAAAGATCTTTGACTAATACTAATAGTTAACACCTTAACATCCAATTTTTTTATACAATTCAGTTTGAGTCATATCTAGAAGGTGTTTTGGATGTGGATGACAAATATTTGAGCCGACTCTTAATTTAAGAACATCTCTGGCATTAGGTGATACTCTTGTATTATCGTGCTAAAAAAATTCAATCAAAGTTTTGACTTCACCAGTAAGTTTCATGTCAGACCTCAGGAGTCTGTCACTAAAGCTCCACAAATGGTTTGCCGGATCAGTTTCAAAGTTAACTCTTCTCTTTACAACGTTTGCTAAAGTTTTACGATAGATATTAAGATATCCACTTATGTTTGTCATCATTCTTTTATCAAAAGTAGTTTTGTTTACTAAAGTTGTTATTGCTTGTCGAGTCGCATTCCTATCTTTAGAACGACTTTTCTTTTCGATTGTGTCAAAGGCACTAGCAACAGTTGATACAACTTATTTTAGAGACTCATCCTTCTTCTTGGATTTCACATAAATGCCTAACCTCTTCATCACTTTTCGCATTTTAGTCATTTTAATTAGTTGTAACTTTAGTTGACATTGAAACCCGAATTTCTTATTATAAAAAAATTATCTAAACAATCTAGTCGTGTGTCCTAATTTATCTCCATGAAACCAATCCACGCAAATTGTCTAGTACATCACTTTTAATTTGAAATTGTTCATTCATTTCATTATCATTCAAAGTGGTTTCTTTCTCAATTGGTGTTTATATGTCGACATCCACATTGTTGATTTCAATTGTTGTTTGATTTTCAATTGCAATTGGGGTTTGAATTTCACTTTCAATTGGGGTTTGACTCTCAATTCCTTTATCATTATGATTAACATTACTAATTTGTGGTGTTTGATGTGCAATAAAATCTATTACTCTATTTCAGGAATAAAATCTAAATGATCTAAAGAGTAACCTGCTTCTACAAAAAGATCAAGTTCTTTATCATAATAAGTTTCATTTGGCTGTGAATAAATACCTGTATCCGATAATGGATTAGAAGATGCACCTGAATTTTCTCCTATTGTATTTTGTTCTTCAACCTCTGCATCCATCATGGTGTCCCCAATGTTCTCTTCTGAAACGATTGTTGAACTCGATGCTCCAATATTATTCAGTTCTTTAAATGTTGCTTTTCTTTCTCATTATCGTTTTACCTCATCTCTAATTGTTGTAACCTCATCAACTTTTAGAACCTTCTTTTGCCTCTTTCTGCGTTGATTTGACCCCATGTTTGCACCAACATTTGAATTCAAAGTATTATCTTCATCTCAAATCCAAAATAAGAAAAGAAAAGAGAATGTTGATTCAAATTATTCTTTCTGCAACACAGATATGTCATAAAAATGATTGAATAATCGACAATCATTGAGATCATGCCCACAGTCCATTTTTTTGTCTTCAACAGATCTTTAAGAAACGAGCACCTGTTATTTAAATGAAATGGGTGCCCGTTTCATTTTCAACGGTCCAAAAAGAAACGGGCACCCATTTTTTGAATTTCAAAAAATGGGTGCTCATTTCTTAAAATCAGAAGTGGGCACCGTATTGCCGCCCTGGTTTTTGGTTTGGGATAGGCTTGGTCCCACCAAGCCAGTGCTTGGCCCTGCAAAAATATGGCTAAGGTATTGGAATATAAAATTTTCGCCTTGTAGTTTTTTGGAGGTCTTCCCGAATGAATTTTTTGACAAAATAAAAATTCATTACAGTTGTTATTGTACAGATTATAAAAATATAAATTTCATAGTGATATGACTAAATTTAGTATTTTACAATATTTACTAAGCCAAAGTGGTACCTAAACTTGAAATAGTAAGGTTAACTAAAATTTTAATAACTTTTTTTATTTTACATTTTTTGAAAAATAAATTATATGACATCAATCTACATATAATTTCTTTCAAAATAAATAATAAATTAAAAAAGTGAAGTTTTCATCAAATTATGGTGGTCGTACACGAGAGGTTTCAAAAATGTACTTTACAATCAATTAAAAATTAATTTAAAAAATATTCAATAAAAAAAAGAAAAAATATTATCATCAATCTTTGGTGTTTTAGGTATCTTTTCCTAGAAGGATTCAATAAAATTCATTTATTTACTTCAAAATAGGGTGGTTGTACATGTGTGTGGTATGGTCCTGAAACAAACATTTTGAAAAAGTGGTTTTTACACATGCCTACTAAAATGCACTTTATACCATGTGGGTATTGAAATAAATTACATATTTGAAAAGTAGACTCCGAGCACTATATTTTCTATTATCAAATTTATTTGAGATTCAATCTTTAAGTGCCTCAAATTTTGACATCAATTGATAGAAAATTTGAAAAAACAGGGAAAATATTTCCACTTTTTGCCCAAAAGAAGGACTCAACTTCTTGCAGCCACCCAAATATCAAATGAGAAGATTTATTTGACACTTACATGGAACTGAACTAGCATTGTTGATGCTATTTCTTGGTTCTCTTTTGATTGGATTTTTATCCATTGATTTTGTATGACAGTGAGCCTCTAAAGGTTGTATACCTGTTTTGTGTATTTTACAATGAGCTCTAGGATGTAATCTGAATGCATGTGCATTCCCCTTATGTACTTACACCCCTACCATGGTAACTTATTTCTGCAGAAGTAATACTTGTGGGTTCCATACCCACTTTGGTTTTTCCCTTAACCGGGTTTCCAAGCAAAAATCATGGTGTTACGATATTGTGGATGCTTTGTTTATCTTTCAGTTATTTATTATTTATTGCTTTCAGTTTATGGTTATGCAATCAAGTGAAATAGGTTTTAAAAAATAGAATATTGATTCACCCTCCCTCTCAGTATTCCTCAATCCTAACAATTGGTATCAGAGCTTTGGTCCTTGGAAGAAGTTTATCGCTTGAGGAAGGTCTTGATGGAAGATCCAACAGTTTCTAGCAGTGCTTAGAAGCAGCTCTTGGTTGCGCTTGATGATCTCAACAAATCAAATGCTTATAATAACTCGGAGTTGGAAAAGAATCATAAGGATGCTGAAAGTTTCATTGAGAATCTGAAGGATCAGTTGAAGAAATCCAGAGATAAGAGGAAAGACCTTGTTGATCAGTTGCAACATAAAGATGATTCAAAGACCTTGAAAGACAAATATGACGAATATGAAAAAATTGCAAGAGATAAAGATAATCTAAAACATGAATTATAAGTTGTGGTAATGAAGATGACTAAAGAGATTGAAGCTAAGAAGAATCTTGAGAAAACCTTGAAGGACAAGACAAATAATGTTATAGACTGAATGGCGAAGTTGGATAGTTGCAGATCAATCTTGAGGAATCCAGACACAATGAGCAGGAGATTGAAAGAGTAAATGAAGTTCTTAGGAGTGAACTTGCAGAAGCTAATGAATTCAAAGAAAAGTTTAAATGTAGTTTTGTGAAGCTTGATGAGAAACTTGAAAGACAAAGACCTAAAGGAGAGACTCGTGGACTTGGATTTGAGAAAGGAGAAAGTTCTGGAACAGAAGAAGTCAATTCATCAGACAATCTGAATAAAGAACCTAAGAAGACACCTATGAGGAAATCAAATTTCAATGACATATGCTTTACATGTAACGAATTTGGGCATAGAGCGAAGGAGTGTAGAAGCAAACCTAATGCTACACCATTTTATGGTTATTGTTTCACTTGCTATAAGTATGGACACAAATCTACAAGTTCTCAGACTTTGGGTATAGAACCAGATTTTTTTATTTTCGATGTACCTATTTCACTTTCTACAGCTAATGACGATGAGGAAGATATACCTGGATTAATGAATTACAAGGCGACTATGACAGAAGATGAGTATGTGACTTTAAATGATGAAGTGACAAATGATGATATAAATATGGAATCAGGCAAAGAAAAGACACAGTCAGAGACAATATGAGTAGAAAATGATCCTATGGAAGGGATGTCAGTTGAATTGAAACCTGAATAGATTGAGTAGGCAAGAGACACTTCAGAGGCAGCTGAGAACATCACCAAAATGCATATTATGAAATGTCCAATTGTGTTGGACACTCTTAATGAAGATCAATTGATGGGACTTCCTACCATTTCTCAAGCCAAGGCATGAGAGAATTCTGAAAACTAATGAGAAGGGAGCCAAGCTTTTATCTAGGGAAATTGATGTCTTAAGTAAGATCATTCCATCTTATACATTTGATTCAAACATGTCTACATCTAGTCAACTTGAAGGATTATAAGATGTTGTTGGCAGTCAGTCACTTTGAGACTTTAGAGAACTTTGCAATGATTAAAGTTCAAAAAGAGTTCGTTACAAACAGATTCAATCAGCTAAGTGTCATAATTGAAAATGATAAGAACTCTTTGGGAGTTTCTATTCAACAACTGAAGGATACGTTGATTGAAGGAGGTAAAGTGTATAAGTCTTCTGTCAATTATCCCATGCATGTAACTGATGTTGACAAAATCCTAAAGGACATTGAAGCTAAGCTACAATTATCGCAAAGATTTGAGCCTTTTAAATAATTGGCGTTGATTCATTTGACTCAAGTGACAACACTAAATGATAAGATCAGTTCACTTTGCACTGAGAGAAATAGAGTTAAGGGAAGGATCAAAGATCTAATGAATCAAATTGTTCCAAAACTTGATATTCTATCGAGAAGTCTGAAGGAAGCAATTGCAACCTTTGAGTACCCTGATGCACCTGATTTGGTTGAAGCAGAAAGGTTTGCATATGCTTTTTGTGGGCATATTTAGATTGTAGAAAGCATTAAAAAGTGTTGGGACATAGATTTTGCAGCTCTAAGGAGCAATTTTTCAGACATATTTAAACTTTTGTAAGTATACCTTGCACACTTATGTAAATAAGCGAATGGTATAGGATTTTGGTAGATAATTTTTGAGGTATTTCCTATCCTTTTCCATTGATTTCAAAGGGGCGGAGATTTAGTGAAAAATAAGATGTTCAGCTCAGGGGGAGAACAAATTTTTGGTTTTGGTATTTGCCATTTATGCAATTTGGCTCTCATCTTATAAATTGAGATTAATTTTCACAATCAAACTAACCACATTCCAAGTATTCTCGCACTTATTATAGTCATTTTTCTTTCAATCTTGTGTGCATTTTTTTAATGTAAGAGCTACATCAATCCATCAGAGAAGAAAGGAAGGTATTAGAGCTACATTCAGGGAGTGTTTGTTGATTGATTTCATGTTTTGATGCACTTTTCTTTAATGGATTTAATGTTATATTAGATTAGGTTTGAATGGTGTTTTGAGGATTTTTGGTTTCCTCTATTATGAATTCTAGCCCATTTTCCTGTCCTACATTTGGTGAACCTGACGTGAAACATGAATCTAACTGATAAATGGTGTTTTTGATGCATTTGCGGGTCCTGGAATAAAGTTGTGCAGTTGGTTCACTATTATGCACACTTGGAGCACTATTTTGCACACTTGGTCAAGTGTTTTTGCGCACTTGGAACTAAGATATGCCTACTTGGTCAAGATTTGTGCACATTTGGTCAAACATTTGGGGCAGTCGGTGTTTAGGGTTTAAATTTAGGGTTTAGGGTCTAAAACTGCAAATTGGTGCTTTATGCTTTCAGTTTTTCTTATCTAAAGGATAAAATGAACTCTAGTAAGGATAAATTAACCTAAAATTAACCTCATAGTTGGATTTGGAAGCTTAAAATGAACTCTCACATTTGATATGGGCTCTTAAAACAAACCTCACATAGTTTAGGGTTCAATACAAGGCTAGTCAATCAATTTTCTTTCAATTCAATTTAATTTCACAATCTAGCCTAATTAGGGGTCCTAATTGGTTCAAATAATTCAAATCAAGTTGATTAAGTGAAAAGGGAGCTTAAAATAAACATTCACATTTGATTTGGGGGCTTAAAATGAACATGCATCTAGTTTATGGTTCATTGCTAATCTGCTTAGTTAAGGTGTTTTCAAGTCAATCCAAATCTACATCTAGTTTAATTAGGGTTTCATATTGATTTAAAATCCTTTCAAATTAAGTTTTTAAATGGGTTAATGAAACCTAATTAGGTCAATAAACATGCTTATTAGTGTAAATTTGTTTAGTATTGGTGCCCTAGTGGCCTTCTAAGTCATTCTAGCCCTTTGTTTCCGGTCCTACACACTTGGTTGTTGATCCTGCATACTTGGAGCATTGTTGTGTGCTCTTGGTCAGATTTTATGCACACTTGGTCAATACTTACGCGCACTTGGTTCACTGTTATGCGCAGATGGTAAATATTAGGGTTTTGTTGCTTAATCTTACAATTTTGCATTCATACTTCTATTTCTGCACTTAGCATAAATGATTTATGTGTTACTGATGATTTGTGCAACACCTTGGAAAGCGTAAGACGAGAATTTTGTCATAAAATACTAAAAATTTTGATGCAGGATGTGTGACAAAGACCTTGTGTGTCTTCTCAAAAAATTTCATGCTTGTCTTTTAGTAGTTAGCAAACACTTCATTTGGTTCTTAAAATGAACAACATACTTGTGTGTTTGGAGTGTCTTTTAGATTGTTGATTCCAACAGTTTTAATGGACGTATCATCTCCCCTTGCCTTCACGGATCTTGGGTGGAAGAGAAATCCATTCTTTCTTTCTTAGAGGGCCCACTTCCTGAGAGCTTTAGTAGAGCCGGTGAGAGAGAACGACCCAAGTGGAAATATGAGCAAAGAAAGCTCCTTTCGATTCACTATAAATAAATACCTTCTTGAGGCTAAAGCTTCAAAGGGAAAGAGTATCTTATACCTAGTCTCCTCTAGGATCTATAGGACCTAAATAGTGTTTACACTACCATGATGCCTTGTATTTGCATTAATAAGATGATTTTGAATGAATGAGCCAATTAAAAACCTCGTCTTAGTGGCCAAAAAAATATTCCTACTTGTTGATTCAGGCATTGCGAGATGCGCATGCCGAAGACACCCTACATCATTACGAATCTTAGTAGAGATAGTGATTACTTGGGAAGTTATTCCCCTTGGAATTCAAAGCTTGGCATGCTTGAGAAGTTAGTGTCGTGGAGGGGATCCAATGCTGCCAAGATTCTAGCTATCTGCTTTGAGTAAGCGTAGATTGGAATTTGTCCAAGTGGGGCCTCAACAAGCATTTTCCTTCAAGCCTAGGTTGTGAAGTGTTTTTTTCATTTAAGATCATAAGTATGCCATTTTCTGTTTGAAGTGTCTTGTGTGGCTTCTATAACATAATTGTAATAATCAAAATCACTTCCAAGCATTTCAAAAGCATTCAAAACCCTTTCAAAAATCTTGTCAAAACCTTTTCAAAAACCATTTCAAAATGGTCCCAACATTTCAAAACCTTTTCATAATCCTTTCAAAAACATGTACTTACAAACATACATTGAGATCTTGTTGCAATTTTAGGGCATCCCTTGCATTTTAGAGTTTGATTATCTTTCCCATTTATCTTGCATTTTCACTTAACCTTTTTCATATCATATCAAGTCCTCATCATAATTGCATTACCTTGTCAATTGCATTGTCACTTTGAGTTCATCATATTTTACTTTTCATATTACCTTTTCATATCATTCCTTATTTTAAATTTAGACCCATTTCAAAAACTTTGCAAAAATTCCAAAATTTCACATCTTAGGGTTACACCTTTTGTTATTGGAGAGTATCTTGACTTTGTTTCAACCTTGTCCCTTTGTCATTTTATCATTAAGTCAATACCTCATATTTGTCATGATGGGTTTGACCATGTCATTTATCCTTTAATTTTTCCCTTTTTTATCCTCAAAAGTGAAGGTCCTATTTCAGTTTCCTAAGGTCATACTCTTAGGTTTGCATTTCTAGGATTTTTCCAAAGTCCAAAAATTCCAAAAACACTGTTGCATATTGCATACCCTAAGTTGCAGTTTCAAAGTCCAAAGTCCCAACCCGAAGTTTGCATGATAATTTCAAAGCTTTCAAATCCCTTCAAAATCCAAGATCAAATTGCATATTACATATCCTAAGTTTGCATTCATTTCAAAACTTTCAACACCACCNACCCCCCCCCCCCCCCCACCCCAAAAAAAAAAAGTGCATTTTGTATATACTTCTCGTATCCTTACTTACATATAGTCATCATGCCAATTGTAAAAATATCTAAAAGGAAAGTTTTTTATTAATCCATGTACATTTTAAATGAGAACACACAAGCATTCCTTAACCCAAGACAAGGTATTCCTTTACATCAACATGATTTTTACCCAGACATAATGTACACCTCAAGTGGTGAGACCCAAAGACATTTTTAACGAAGACATAGGGCATTCTCACAATCATACAAACAATCACACCAATCTCACTCACACTTGATTCAAATTTTGGGAATGTTTTGGGAAAATTGACACAGAGGCTCTCATTTGGATATCAAACATACCAAATCTCCTTTCACAAATCAGCGAGGCAAAAAACTTATAGGTGATGAACACAAATTTTGATTATGTCCAAGAGAAAACATTTTTTGATCAAGTTCCAAATCAACATTCGTTCAACCAAACATCATTTAATCAAGTTCCAAATCAAACCTTTCAACTAGAGTGTGGCATAATTTAACTTGGGCCACCACCGAATTATGAACCAATTTTCATTCCAATGCAGCCAAGTGATCCTCAAACAATTTCACAACCCCTTGTTCCAACCACGCAAACGAGACAATCAATATCAAGGTCACAAACAAAATTTTCTTCGAGAATATCACATGTCAATGAATGTCCTTTTGAATTCCCAAACTCACCACCAAATTTTTCTCAAACAAAAAGAAGCTCAGACATGTTAATGTTTGTAGCTTCGGTCAGATTATTCTAACCTAAGTATTTGATATATCTCCTCCTTTAGATAAAATGATAATTATACATTATATACATAATCATTATACATTTGATGATCTTATTAAGATTCATTCTATAGTTATCATTACTTGTGTACGCCTCTCTCTCCAGTTTCCCACAAATTTCCAAGGGCGGGGGTTAGTAGCAAAGGTTCACAAGTGAATGCAAATCGAGTACGCAATAACTACTAAATGAATAAAAGAAACGTGAGCTATAAAATGTACAAGCAAGAGAAAGGAATACAAACGAATGCAAACCCCACGATGCTTGAAGCTTCTATTGTTTCTCTCTACTCCTTCCGAAACGTTGTTCTTGATGCTCAGTATTGGCGGGGCAGCGTCTATGACTTGAGAAGCGTCAAGAATTTGAAAATTGAAAAGTGTGTATGTGATCGCAAGATGGCTTGAATGCTAGAACCAAACTGACATAGTAATGGCGCACGAGAGCTTGAAATCCTGAATGTATGATCGCAAGAAGGCTTGATTCTTGAACCAACCTGACAGAGTAATGGCACACGTAAGCTTGAAATCCTAGATGTATGATCACAAGAAGGCTTGATGCTTGAACCAACCTGACAGAGTAATGGCGCATGTAAGCTTGAAATCCTGGATCCTTCAAATGGTTATGAAGGGTTTATTATATAGGATTTGGTGATGAAATGGATGGTTGAGATCAATCCCAGAGATGGGAAAATGAATGGTTAAGATCAAAAGGAACAGGAGAGATCCTCAGTAAACTCCACCTCTTTATTTGGTTAAGAGGAGA
>MU228133.1:2099510-2153270 GCA_018584345.1 Thuja plicata | reverse complement strand
TTATTAAGAATTGCTTTATTTGATAAAATTAAATTAATTTATTTGAAATTAATTTAATTGGAAGAATTTAATTAGTAAGTTTAAATATTTGAATTTAAACTATAGGAAATTGAGTTTAATTAATTAAATAATGATAATTAATCAATTAAAGCTTAATTACTTAAATAAAATTAATTATTTAATTAATTTTGGGAATTGGATTAGATGATTTGAGGAATGAATTTAGAAGAAAATAGATGATTAATTAATGATTAAAAAACTATTAATTAATAGATGAAAATTAGTGTGTTTAATGTAAAGTCGCAAGCCTGTCCATTTTAGGGTGTCTACAACTTGATAACTATGATATTTATAATTGATAAGTATCATAGTTATCATTATTGATAACTAATATGAGCAAAAGTAATATCAATGATATAGTTGATATTGTTATCAACTTTAATTGTTAATAAAGTTGATAACAATATCAACTTATCATTATTATCAAAATTTGATTATGGTATCAAGCAAATCATAAGTTGATATTGTTATCAACTTTATTATAAGTTGATGACTATGTCAACTTAATGAAAATCATTGAGTTGATAATAGTATCGATCAAAACGTGATATTGCTTTATGTCGATTATGGTATCGACTATGAATCTGAATTATGATATTGATTATTCATTATTGATAATGATATCACAGTGATTATCATTATCAATAATGATAATATACTTAAACGATCATCAAATATTCATATCGACTTCATTATCATTATCAAAAAAGATGATATTATCATATGTCTTAACAAAAATGAAGGCCAATACAGATTGGCTTGTATAATGATCAAAGTTAACATGAAAGTTGACATTAACAATTTGATTATAGAGATCAACCTTGATAAACATATCAAATCGATAATGTAATTTGATAAGGTGGTAAACTTTGGTAATTAGAATGTCTCACGAAGAGACACCACTCTTCGTGAAACACTTAGTCTCACGATGAGGTATGTCCCTTTGTGAGACCTTCTTAATAGATATATATATGATATCAAATTCATTTGTGAAAAGGGAAAATCATAGCAATACAATTCACCCTCAGTTATATATATATATATATAGTCCTCTATACACATTAGTTAATAAGAAGATTATTTATATTATATTGATATTGATATATATCAAATAAGTGATTTGATATAATATCAATTTGGAGATCTATATATATATATATATATATATATATATATATATAAAGATAATAATCTAAGGAGAAATTATCAAGATATATTTATATCTATCTAAGATTAGATAACATGCTACTATGAATTTATCTACTATATATACATAAAATTTTAAAGAATTACATACCCTAAATCTGATCAAACAACAACAAAGCATGTCATCTTTTGGAAACCAATCAAACATGATCAATGAGAAACCTATTGAGCCACATGTTCAATCTAAAAATTATGTACAAAATGTAAATATTGATGTGGTATCACCAATAGAATCACCCAAGAAACAAAAATCCAAATCTAAAACTTTAAAGGGTTTGTTTCAAATATTGGATCGTGTGTCTAAAAAGAAAGAAAATAAAAATAATGCACTCAAGTCTAGCAATGGCCCTTTCCAAAGTAATCACATGGATGACACACCCATTCCCTATCAATACATTGATCCAAGAAACATCTATGTCTCCCACCTTTCCATCATCCCCACAAGCCTCACGAGAGAAATTTCCTATATCTCCATCAAGTGACACATCTAATGGTGAAAAATTCCAAGGGCTATCCATAGAATAAATACAAGCTAGTCCTCTTCATAACCCAAGTATCTTTCATGTTGAATAAACCTTTGAGCCAATGACACTATGTGCTCCATTTTTTATCACTCCCATTCAAATTCCTTCTTCTTCATTCCAAAACATTGACCCATTTCCAAAACCCCCCATTATTCAAAGTCTTATCGCATGTAAAGAGTATGATCCAAAGAATGAACAAATGAGTCCTAAAACAAATCAAGACCAAGATCCTAACAATGACCAATCCCCTCCAACTCTTGACCAAAATGCCATTTCCCTTGAACTACATGATGATCCCACCATCCCTATCCCTCCTATCCAATATGATACCCTTCCATCTCAAGACCAAAGTATCCTTTCAAGTCCCATTTACCTTCCACTTCCTAAGAAAGATCATGACCTCCCTTCCATTCTTCCTAATAATTCCATCCAAATTCAAGAGAAAACCACCTTTCAAATAGAGTCACATGATCCCTTTCCAAGTCAAGATCAAGGTGTCCCTTCACCTTCATGTCCACCACAAGATCCCATCAGCCCTCCAGATCCTCCAAAAGTTCCTTTTGTCCCTTCATTTCCTTGTCCTAATCCTCCATATCTCCCACAAGATCCTATCCTACTAGATTATTTTTCAATTGCTCCTATTTTATCACAAGATCCCATTATCCTTCTTTTTCCCCCTTGTGATTCAAGAGCCTCTATGCAAGTTGTTCATGAACCCCATACAAGTGAAATTCGTTCCTCCACTTCCATCCAATTTGGTTCACTTCACAATCCTATAAGTCCTTCCATATCATACACACCTCAAAATAATATACTCGCTTCTTGTAGGAAGTGTCCTACCGATAAAAGAAAGATTTATCAAGTCAAAGGGTTGGACCTCCATGAACAAAGTATATTAAAACCCTTTCATGTGAAGGGAAAATTTAAAGGTCATGGTCCCAATTATAAATTTCAATCTCAAGGTGTTGGTGTCCCTTCAAAATAAAAATCCCAACTTATACCTCCCCCTTCATCCCTTCCATCCATCTTAGGTCCATACATTCCTCCATCCACTAGCTCACAACCCATTTACCCTTTCCCACATGTAGGTCAAAAAAGGCACACATCTTTGAGAACATTTCATCCATCCAAAATGCCTCCATATAATTCTTATACATTCATTAACCTCATTCCTTTTCCAAGCAATTTGGATGCCAAGCATAAATTCCATAAGTCAAGCAATCCTCATGCTATCAAGGATCAACATGTCCAGTCTAATCGACATGTACAAAAAATGAAAAACATGATCCAAAAATAATAAAAAAATTCCAAAAGGCCACAAAGGCCCATTAGTCAGAAAATACATTCAAAAGCAATATGGGTTCCAAAATCCATTGTGCAAGTATTGCATTCTAAGGACCCACAAAAAAATGAAAAATCAAAATCCATGTAGATTGCTAAGAAGATTCTTGAAGTACAGTCCTAAAGAAAAATCAAAGTCGTCATCCAAAATTGTTATCCCTCCATCTAAATTCCTTCCATCTTCAAAATCCATTTTGGGTCTTTATGTCCCAAAATCCTTATTCATTCCTCCATTAAGCCTTCAAAATCAAAAATCTCCTTTTCCTCCATCACTCCATCACCCCTCAAGGTGTGTGTCAATGGTGTTATTTCCTACATTTCCATCCATTCAAAAGAAATCCTTCCTACATTCCATTCATTATTCAACACATATTTTCCATCCCTTTATCTATCATATCTAATCATTTTCCTAAACCCTTATCCTCTTCCATCCAATTATCCATGTCGTATCCCTTTATCATTACCCTACCAACGTCTTTGAGCATACTGTCATAGCCATGGTTCATTATTGCATGTCCTTCATAAGCATCACCCAAAGAGTAAGGCGCTTGATTCCTCCATCCATGTTATGTCATGCATCCATTTTCCCAAAAAGTCAAAAAGTTAAAATATAAAAAAAGCAAAAAAAGAGAGGAAAAGTTGCCTTGATGAAAATCTGGCAAACAGGTTATTTGGGCAAGTACCATTATAAAGACCTGGCAAACAAGCATCATGTGTAATTCTATGGACTTCTTGCATTTGATACTTGGGGGCAGATTTCATGCATATTTTCTTATCATATCATACCCCTATCATTATCCTCCATTACCTCTATCATTTCCTCCATTATCCTATGCACGTCCCTCATATCCCCTATCCTATCAACACCCATATTCCCCTTTTCCCCACTTTGATCTTGACAAGGCTAGGGATCTCCCTAGAAGCATCACATGTTCTATCTGTTTTTCCTTATCCATACCCCCTTTGGTCCTTATCACCTATTTTATAACATCCCCTTTGCTCCATATTTCCTATCCTATACTAACCTTTCATTCATATCCCTTACCATTGTCCATTCTTGATCTTTCTTATCCTATCCATATCTTGTCGTTATCTTATCCATATCATTTTCCTATCCAAATCCCTATCTTGGTCTTGATATAAAATAAGGACATTAATTGCAAAACCTTTTTTTTCCAAAAACCTCTTGACATGTCCATTCCTATACTTCACATGTCATCCAATGCACCATTTCATTGCCCTACCATGGTCTTATTCAATCCCTAAGCTTGGCAAAAAAAAAAATTACCCCATTCTATGGATAGTCCTTGGCACCCAAACAACTTCAATGCCATAATAAGTGACGCTTGGCCTTCATCCATCTACCAGTCCATTTTCCCTTCCATAATTTCCTTGCGTTGCTAGATGCTGGGGGAAATTCAATACATCTTGCTTATGTAAATACTAATGTCCTAAAAAAATTCAAAAAAATAATAATCACATAATGCACTGAAAAAATCCATAAAAATCAAATATGATCCTGAAAAAGACCATAAAACTTGTATACGAAGCAAAAAAAATTTTTTTTAAATGATCCTGAAAAAAAATCCATAAAAATCAAATATGATGCTGAAAAAATCATAAAATGTCTTGAAAAAGCACAAAAAATTGAATATTTCAAAATCATTAAAATAAAATAAAAAAGCATCCCAAATCCAAAGTAGTAAATGTCATTTTATGACACTCATTTCATTTTCCTCATCCTGTACATAATCATTTTCATGTCATCAATAAATTGTCCCTTGCGATAAGATAGACGTCAAACCAGACGCAATTTGAAGACTTGTAAAACATTGCACTGAATCAAATCACACATCAACAGATAAACTGCCCAATCTAGTTAGCAATCAATTAGATCAAACTTGTCCTATCAATAAATCAACATGAATTTGTCCTTTATCAAACTTGTCAGTTTGTCATACAGGGTGTGGTATACTCGAAACTAGACACTATAGTCCTAGACGGGGTACTTCATTACTAAAACCCATCATCATCATCATCAAACAAACTATTAAATTTGACAACAAGATCAGAATGTTTGTTGACTTTCTTGGTTTAGTGAGTCTTATCTATTACTGATTTATCTTTGGTAATGTTCCTATGCTACTCTGACATATCACTGAGTGATGAGAGTGGTCGGGAGGGTTCATGATCCTTTGTTTTTGTTTTTTTTTTCATTTGTTTGCGGGGTGTTTTTCATAAATTTTGGGGGCACGTATGTCATATGCTTCAGAATGGATGGAAACATTCCTTGTCTACAACTTTTTTTTACACAAAGGGATTTCATTATCGCCCTGAATTTTTGTTTCATGGTGCGACACGTCCATTTTTTCATAGTAAATAAAGCTCTTATGATAATAATGGACTTATGAAAGTAGTGTTTCATCATTACCAACTCTTTCTTATTTCTTTTCAAAAAATTGTCCTCATGTCAATTTCTGCCCAAGTTTTTGAGGGGGCATCCTAGCTCCATTATGTCGATCAACTAGAGCATGATCTTTTAATTTTTCTTTGACACAACGCTCAGAATAACATTGTATCAAAGAGGGGAAAAATGTAGACACTAAAAAATGGTCCACACCTATGTGCCCCCTTTTTAACATGCCACTAATATCATCTTCGTCTTCTATGTAATCAATTACTAACATTTCTCTGGTTTTGGATCATAAGCTTAATCAGTTGGCCACTTTGATCATTTTCATAATCAATATCAACCTTATCAAATCAATTCAAATTCCTTTTCAAATCAATTCTAATCATTTTCATATCATTTCAACTTGATCAATTTGTTTCAAAATCAACCCTAGGCATTGTCAAAGTCGTCGATGCCGTTTCAAATCATTTTTCAAAATCATCCAAATTATTTCAAATCTTTACCAAAATTATCGATCCAATTTTATATCAAAGTCATCATTTTGGTCAACGATCAACTAATTTTCCCTTTTGGGGTAAATAACCCATAGTTTATCCTTAGGTCCTAATTGAATAAATAAATTGGCTTTATTTATTCCCTCTTTTCCATGTCTCCACAATTAATTAATTTATATTAATTAATTGACTAATTTTCCATGTTGGAATTTCCTAAATTCCTATTTACTAATTTCCATTTTTTGTCGGAATAAATGAGTTTTAAAATTTAAAATTCCCTCCTGCTAATTAGCCTCTATTTGTCATAGTTGTCATAGTTCATGACACTTTCCTCTTTTCCTTTGTCATAATTTGTCATACTTTATGAAAAAATTCCCTTCCCTTCTCCACGCTAATTTTGCAAATTGTTTTCTTACAACTTGTCATAATGTGTCATAATATGTCACTTTTCCAATTTCACTCTTCAATTATGACATTTTTTCATTTGTGCACCTAATTGCCATTTCTGCAATTTGGCTCTCTCATCCTATAAATTGAGATCAATTTTCTCAATCAAACTAACCACATTCCAAGTATTCTCGTGCTTATTATAGTCATTTTGCTTTCAATGTTGTGTGCATTTTGTCAATGCAAGAAATACATCAATCCATTAGAGAAGAAAGTAAGACATAAGAGCTACATTGAGGGAGTGTTTGTTGACTGGTTTCATGTTTTAATGCACTTTTGTTTAATGGCTTTAATGTTAGATTAGATTAGGTTTTCATAATGTTTTAAGGTTTTGTGGTTTCCTTTAACATGCATTTTAAGTCATTTTCTTGTCCTACTGGTGCAACTATCAAAAAGGAGATTATATATATATATAGTAGATTGGATCATTTCTATATGAATAAAGATTTCTTCAAATTATCCAAGGATGTGAAAGGGTGTAGTGTAAGGGTGATTCCATATACTTTATTATATCGTCACCCTATTCAATTTGTTATTTGTCTCAATAAATCTTCTTCTATTCTTGAGGGTCCAAGGGATTCATTTGTCCTTAATACTAACCTCTTGAAGGATGAGGAAATATTGTATGCAGTGTATATCATCAAACAATTTAAATTCTAGAACCCCAACACAATAAGTAAAATTGAGATTTGGAATCAAAAGATTTAGAGTTGGAAAAAAAATTCAAATAGTTGGAAGGAAGAAGGCTAAAGATGTCAATGCAAGGGAAACTACCTTGCATAATAGGCTTATGGAAGTTTAATATTGTAATCAACTAAAAATGATCTGATATAATCAGAGGCCTTAATCTTAAATCAAGTCCCCTAAGTCTTGACCAAGGCTTCAAATCCAGAGCTAATCATAATTATGTAATTGAGTTAGATCAATTTAGTTACATAATTCATCCAAAATCAGGCATCAAATATCACTCATCCAAAGGTATTAATTCTTTAATTAGTCATAGCTATTTAATCAAATAAAAAAAATACATGGCTAAAGTATTAATTAAAGTGAATTAATTAATTATAACATTTATATTCCCTCACATTGGCCTCAACATAAAATCATTGGCCAATAAGCCGCAATCACATGGATCTCTCAAGGGATTAATCTTAGCCCTTCCTCACGGGTGAATCTTAACCATCAAATTCAAATTCAAGTTCAAATTCCTATTTTCCCTCCAAAGGAAATCTATAAAATGATGCCCTTCTAAGCTCATTTCATAGGAGAATAGTGCATTCAAGTAGCTAACTAATGACAATTTTATTTCTAGCATAATCTAGTTCATGTTTTCAATTTAATTGTATCAATTCATGCATTTAGGAACTTAAATTGAGCATAATTTGAGTTTAATGGAGTATAATTGATCATTTTTAGATGCATTTTATGCATTTTTGTTAAGTCTTCCATCTTAGATTTTTAATTTACTAATGAATTCATGCTTAAACTGAGAGCAATTGCTAAAATTCATGTAGATATTCTATGTAGGAAGCAATAGGACGCTTTTATCATGTTAGTTGTTTTAATTCGATTCTATTTTGTTACCAACATGCTAATCTAAAGTCTTATTGAATGGTTGTGTGCAGGTATTTGCAAATTAAAAATTTACACATCACATTTTGGCGCCCATCGTGGGGCTCGAACCCCTTACTTTTGATAATTATACTCTCTATTCTACGAATTCAGCATAAAATAGTGCAGAACAATGTTTCTGGGATTTCTTACATCATCTCCAGTAATCGTCAGTCATTTTCAGGAATCTTCCATTGTCCCCAGAAGTCCTTTCATCATTTCCAGAGATCCTTTCATCATTTGCAAAATTTCTTACAGTGTCTCTGAGGGGTATAACTTCTACTTTTAAACATATTCGACATTCCTTTCATCGATTCTGAGAGCTTTAGTCATTTTCGTTAAATATTTCATCGTTTCTGGGATGTTTAGTTGTTTGGGGTTTTTCCTTCATCATTTTTGGGGAACACCGTCTGGGGTTACTATTTCATTGTCTAGAAACCTAAGAGTAAAAATGGCAGACTGTTTCTTAGAAAAATTGGATACTAATCAGCTAACTTGTTATGTTATTTTATGATTTTATCATTTGAGACAGCTCAACAATTTTTTGTAGGATGCATGCCAAAGATACCTTGGTCAAAGAATTGGAGTAAAACACACAAAAGTACTAAAAAGTGTAAATGCAAGTTGCCTTTGCAAAAATCTATCAAACTTTATGCTTGACTAGTGATTTTTTTAGGCACTTAAATTGAATTTCTCTCCAATTCTTAAATTGATTAGAGAAGTATGCTCTTTTCCTTCATGGAAAATCAGAAACTCAAACATCAAATTAATTTTTGAATGGAAATTCATGGGAAAACACTTTTTTTTGCGTGTTTGGGAAAGGTGAAAAGGTAGGGGAGTATGCTCTTTTCCAGTTAGGGAAAATTAGAAACCTAGACCCTCGAATCTGATCCATTTCATTTGTTGGTTGTAACCTTTAGATGGGCCTGCCAGTTGAGGAAAAAATCTATCGGGAATGACCCACATGAGAATGAGGTGTGAGCCACACCATTCCAACTCATGTTAATAAAATAACTCTTTGGGGCCAAAGCCTCGGGAGTCAAATGCCATTTGAGCTTATACTCAGCTCACGTCTAACACAAAGTAGGGCCTCATGATCTCAATCACGTTTACGTGATTGCTTGTGCTAAGACACTCTAGGGGCTATATGCCTTAATTGTGCTTGTGTAGACACATAGGATACAACCAAACGGGGATCCATACTATAATCTATAGCATAGCAAGGGATTAATCTCAGCCCTTCCTCGCGGTTGAATCTCAACCATCAAATTCAAATTTGAATATGAATTTCTCTTTTCCCTCCAAAGGAAATCTATAAAATGCAGCCCTTCTAAGCTCATTTCATAGGAGAATAGTGCATTAAAGTAGCTAACTAATGGAAATTCATTTCTAGCATAATCTAGCTCATGTTTTTAATTTAATTGTATAAATTCATACATTTAGGAACTTAAATTGAGCATAATTTGTGTTTAATGGAGCATAATTGATCATTTCTAGATGCATTTTTGTTGAATCTTCCATCCTGTATTTTCAATTTACTAATGAATTCATGCTTAAACTTAGAGAATATGTTAAAATTCAAGTAAATCTTCTATGTAGGAAGAAATAGGATGCCTTTATCATGTTAGTTGTTTCAATTCGATTCTATTTTGTTACCAACATGCTAATCTAAAGTCTTATTGAGTGGTTGTGTGCAGGTATTTGCAAATTAATAATTTACACATCAAGATAACAATTCTCTTGTTGGTGCATGTATAAGATTACCATGAATTTGACATTTATTGCATGATTTTGTGAACTTGATGACACTTTCTCCATTGTATGCCAATAGTATCCAATCCATAAGAATTTCTTAGCTAGGGTAAGACTGTTAGAATGTGATCCAAAAATACCTTTGTGGACTTCGTGTAAAGCGTTGTTTGATTCTTCAAGCTCTAAACATCTTAGTAAAGTACTGTCAAAAAATCTTCGATACAAATCGTCCGCTATGATCACGTGTTTGGAGGCTTGGAAAATAAGGTTTCATTTTTGGTTTTTAGATATACTGTCGGGTAAAGTATTAGTCTTAAGATAATCAAGGATTATTTCATAACAAGAAGACTCACAACTCACATTTTGTCATACTAGTTTAGAGTCAGGGAAGTCATAGGAAGGATAAGGTAACTCTTCCACTAGGAAGTCATAACGCGGTTGATTATTGGACAATTGTAGCAAAGATATTAAGGCAGCCATTGCATTTACCGCTTAATTGTTTTTAGGAGGAATCTGCTCAAATATTATGTTGATAAAGTAATTTTTCAAATCATCTGCCATGTTTTTGTACTGCACCATTTTATCATCCTTATTCTGATACTCGGGTAAAAGTACAAACCTGTGTCACACTTTTACAAAGGAAGAGGACCATGACATGCAAAACTGTTAAACTTTAATGACATAAAAGTGGCATTTGTGTTTAGAATTTAAAAATGATGTAAACTAATGAAATGTGTAAAATTGGATGTAGTTTATGCCTATAATTTTTTTTTTAAAATTTGAATAATTATTGACCTAGTTTTTTATTTTTTGAAGTCCATTTTTTAATTGCGCAAAAAATGCTGAAAATGTAGGGTCTAGTTCCCTCCAACTAAATATATGCAAATAATCTTTTTTTCCTCTTATTTCAGAATATGTTTTAGATGACATGTATAGCTAGTGCATAAAAAAAGAAAGATTGGTTTTCGGTATATATTTTGTCTGTTATGACTATTCAAAGTCAGAGTTACCCAAAATTAACAGTTTTTTTCTCCCTCCACATTTTCCCTAGCAAATCTAAACCAAATACAAAAAAAATTACATATTCTTGAAGAGAACTCTCTCCTCTAGTGTTACATATAAGTTGTAAAAAAATTTGACATGATTTGCTATTTTTTTTATTTTTTCGAACGAGCATGTTCTTCAATGTTAAAATACCTACTTGGAGTTTTTTCAAATTATAATATATTATATGTAATCAAAACATAATAAAAATTATATTACCATAATCTAGACTCCGAGCTCTACAAAAGGGTATATTTAGATTTTTAAAATGGTTGATTTTTGATGAAGATATCAGTTGTCAAAGTGAGAAGTTCTGTAATTTTGAAATTTTTGCCTATTTGGCTGCCACATAGGATGCCACACAGACAGTTTCGGCCGAAACTGGTTCGGCCGGCCCTGGTTCGGCCGAACCAGGTCCGGCCAAACCCCCCCATATAAATATAAGCCAATTCCTCATCGATAGAACATAGTTGGCTTATATTTACTTATGAAAATTCGGCCAAAAATGGTCCGGCCGAACATGTTTCGGCCGAAACTGATTTGCCACATCGACGCCACATTTGCGCCATGTATGTTCGGCCGAAAATGTTTCGGCCGAAATAATTCCGGGCGAAACAATTTCGGTCGGAACTATGTAAATGTCCTCAAGTGCGACACAGCTTCGTACTTTTACCCACTCATTATTGATCTGATTTATTATCAACTGGGAATCACCATAGATATGAAATTTTGTGATTTGCCATTCTAAATCCATTTTTAATCCATTGACTAAGGCTTCATATTCTGTGATATTATTGGTACATAGGAATAGAAATTTGTATGTCTTGGGTTTAATTTTTAATCCCAAAGTAACCTTGAATGCACACTTATTTGGGTTTAATCTAAGATTAAATTGTTCCAAACTATCCAATATTTTAGAAAAATACTCTAGATGATCTTTCTTGTGGTGAGATTTCCCTAGGGTGTCATCGAAATAATCTTCCATATTTTTATGCATCACGTCATGGAATATTGTTGTCATGGCTTGTTGATATGTTGCTCCTGTGTTCTTGAGTCCAAAGGGCATTATGTTCCAACAAAAAGTACCCCAAGGATAAGTAAAAGTTGTTTTGTCTTGATCTTTGGGAGAAATTTTAATATGATTATAACATGAGAACCCATCCATTAGTGATAACATCTTGTATATTGTTGTGAGATCCACAATGAAATCTATGCTTGGTAATGGGAAATCATCTTTTAGACATGCTTTGTTTACATCACGAAAGTCAGTGCAACAATGAATAGACTTGCCTGGTTTATATACATGCAAAATGTTAGATATCCACTCCGCATATGAAATAGCTCTGATAAACCCTTCTTTCAGTAGCTTTTCTAGTTCTATTTTTACCAAGAGTGCAATATGAGGGTGCATTTTCCATAGCTTTTTCTTAACAAGCTTTACTCTTGGAGCCGTAGACAAGTGATGCATGATTAGATCAAGATATATACCTAGCATATCAAAATAAGACCATGTAAATTTTATCTTCTTTTCTCTAAAAAATCATATAAATTATTGTTTCTCTTCAGTATATAAGGATTGAGAAATATGTATGATATGTGGCTTCTCTTTTGTACCAAGATTGATCAGTTGAGTAGGTTCTGTGAGCACTGAAGACCGTTCCTATGAATGGTCTAAAAGAATATCAAGTTTTCCATCCTCTAGTGCCTCAATAAGGTTTTCACTATCAGATATGTCCTTTATTTTTCCTTTTTTGTGATCTGAGACTGCCACAGAATGGTTTTCACCCTCAGATCTTTGATTTATTTGCTTTTTACTTTTGCAACTGGAAAAATTGATATCCCCCCTCGCATTAGATTTACTAGTGGAAGGCTTTATAGGTTCTACCACATTTATATAACAAGCTATGGTATGGTCATTGGGAAACATGGGTATATCCATAGGGTCAAATAAAGTCTAGTCAATAAGTTCAGGATGGATTAGTTGTAGGTTATTGTTAGGGTTGGTTTCAACTGTTTCAAGAGTCATGATTGAATTGTGCTCATAGCTTTTGAATGTATTAACGAGGTCTATAAAAAAAATTTCCCTAAGATTTATTAGATCATAAAGAATCTCGCTATTCTCACTCAAGTCATCATCAATATTGCGTGAACCAAGTTTGAAGGGTCATACACTTGAGTTTTGTCCCTCTTCTCTTTCCCTTATCATATTGTTAGAATTTGGACTTTATAATATTCTTTGAAGCTCTTCTGGTCCTATCAAGACTCTTGTGTCAGTATCAATTATACTGGGGATCACAACAACAGTGAATTCCACAACAATGTTTGTACAGTGAGCAGTGTTAGAACTTTCTCCTCTTTCACATTGAGGTACATATTGGTGAATCACATCTATTTTGATATCCATAGTGGTGTTAGAGAATGAGTCCCATTCATATTCATTAGAATCTATCTTAGCATCATGTGGAAATTCTAGAATGAGTTGGATGTCATGAAGAAAACCTTATCACAACTCACAAGTGAGCTCACCAGGATGAAGTTGAATCCATCTCAAAACCAAGGTGGGTACCAATGTACACCTGTTGGTCCTAATGCCTACCCCCAGAATCTGAATCGAAGTTTCATGCCTACAAAAACAACAATACACAAGATAAGTCATTTGGACAGTAGAGACCCAGTAGACCATGGAACACTCGACCTAACAATGGTTGCATCCTAGCAGATAATTCTAATACTTATGAGGCTGTGGAAGCAAAAATTTTAGGGGCTCCAAACTCGTACCAAGGCCATGAAGGACATGGAAGCAACTCCTATAACCATCATACTCAGAATCCAGAGGAGCCACCCATTCAGTTCAATGCCATGATGTTTGATTCCTACGAGTTTAGAAATGGAGAAAGTTTGGATACCTATGCAAAATAAGAAGAGTTTGTGTTCCCATTTCAGAAAGAGGATGGGCCTAAATACTCTGAAGTACATGCCTTCCAAAATGATCACCGGAACTCATACAATTTGGGGAGCAGAAAGGAACCTCTCACCGATGGTATACCTCTTGGAAAATAACCAACTCCCCTAGATCCTCAGGCTAGCAACAACCCCATGCCTCCTAAAGGGCCGAGTGCTCCTACAACCCCTCCATCAAATGCATTTTCTAGTTACATGAGTTCAACATGGTCAGGCGACAAATACAGTTCATTTGAAGAACTGAAGAAAACTAAAGCAAATATATCTATGTTCAAACTGCTACAAGGATGCCCCTCTCAGAAGAAAGAAATTTTAAACTCTTTAGACCATTCGAAGCAAACTCCAGTAGTCGGCAATGCGAGGGAACCCACATCCAATATCAATACTTTTGAGGCTTTCCTATAAATGTTCAAAGACAAGGTGGAGGTACCACCATTCTTACTCAGCTTGCGAATGTTTGGAAAAAGCCTACACAATTTCCTAATTAACTGAGGAGCTTCATGCAATGTCATGCCCTTGTCAATTTGCCAAAAGTTGGGGATGGTTCCCCAAATGAAAAAATGAGTGGTGATACAACTGGATAAAACTGAATTCAAAGCAATCGGTGTGCTCAAAGACGTACACATTCAATTAGTTGTAGATCTAAGAATACAAGAACGCATTGATGTGCATATAGTGGACATGCTTGAGACTTATGGGATGTTTTTATGTTGAGAATGGACCAAATGTCTAAGGGGTTGGTTGTCTACATATTTAACTCAGCTCGAGTTACCATGGAGAGGATTGAGAAATCAAAGCAAGATAGATGCAGAACCCAAACTAAAAAGGATGATTATAGAGTATAATGCTCTGAATGAAGTTATGTTCACACAGATTGACCTAGGCACTTATCGAATGGATGATGTCCTCCTGTTTCAAATCCAAGACGGTGAAGACTCAAACCACATTCCTATTTGGGGTCTTCTAGAGTTACACATTGGTGAGGACATTTTCCAAAGCTTCATCAACAGCATGACAGCGAGCCTGAGGAATTTGGGTCAGGATGTAGATCCCAACATCTTATTGATACCAGGGTACTATCGATTACATTAGGCTAGTCACTTAGAGTTCACATGCCCCATGTCCCAAGAGGCTTTGTCACAAATATTAGCTCATATCACCCTTACAAAGAAAGTATTGGAAGGGCCTACGATAAAAGAGAAAAACCTTGAGGTAGTAAATAAGAGTGGTAACTTTCCAAGGGCAGATGACCAAGTCAATTTCGACGCTTCAAACTAGAGTCAAGATAGTGGGTCGGACTCTAATGACAAAATCCCTACCTTGAATATGCTTAGCAATTGGAGTACCTCAAATGATAAAGCATGTCCACCGTATAGAGAACCACCGGAAGATAAAGGTTAAAAAAGTGTTGAATTCCTTAAACCTAGACATATCCAAGGGGTAAGGGAAGGAGTATCAACCCCCTGGGATGGTGAGGAGGGAGAGAAATGAGAGCTGAAAACAATGATTTCCCCCAAGGGTGTCTCAACCAAGCTAAACCCTGCTAAGGAACATCAAATATGGAAATTACGCTTCAATGGCTCTAAGTGTAAACAAGGAGCAGGTGCAAGAATCAAACTTATAAACCCAAGAGGTAATACTTTCTATGCCGCTTATAGGTTACAATTTATGTGCACTAACAATGTTGCAGAATACAAAGCTCTAGTTTGCGGACTCCTCCTGGCCCACAAAAAGGGAATAAAATCCTTGACGGTAGTGGGAGATTTATAATTGATCATCAAGAAAATCTACAGTCAATACTCTTGCAATGATAAGAGGCTCTTAGCCTACCAGAACATGGCATGGGATTTGATCAATGACTTTGAATCTTTCAACATTAAATCCATCCTATAGAGAAAAATTATTGTCGCTAACGCCCTAGTTGTATCTGCTAGTTCATTACATCCAATGGAGAGGTCTAAACTAAATAAGTTCTCAGTTGAACTCATTGCAGCGCCGATCATCCCAGACAACATCACCAATTTCCAGGTCTTTCAAGATGACCAACACATCCTTGAGTTCATCATGTGCATAGGCGTGTTCAAAAAATAGATTACAGATGAATAAAAGGAGGAGGAATAGGAAGAAGTTAATCCAGAGGATCCGTATGATCAAGGAATCAACCAATTCCATACCAAAAGGGATGGTAGAGTTGGAAAGAATTTTTGATAGTGATGAGAACGCCACAAGAAAATAGATAAAGACAACACCCAATGGTAAGGAATGCGAGACATAAATCCTTGGTGTAGAAGATGAACCAATAGAGGTCCACATTAGCACAGTAGGTACCAAAGAAGAAAAGGAGAGAATGGTCCAACTCCTCACTGAATATCGAGATGTCATAGCCTAGAGCTATGAAGAACTAAAAATGTATGACACCTCAGTCATAGTGCATAATATTCCTCTAAAACTAGACTCCAAACCTTTTAGACAATGCCAAAGGCCCGTGAACTCCACTATGGAGCCCTTGATCCAAAAGGAAGTCTAGAAGTTACTAGATTCCAGAATCATCTTCCCAATTTGACATTCCACCTGGGTCACAAACTTGGTGCCAATAAGAAAGAAGACTGGTGAGATCAAATTGTGTGTAGAATTCTGGAACCTGAATAAGTCCTCCTAGGAGGACAACTACCCCCTCCTGTCTCTCAATGAATTATTGCAAATAGTAAATGAATCTCAAATAATGTCTTTCCTGGATGGTTACTCTGGATACAATCAAGTAATGGTACAAGAAGAGGACAGTTTGAAAACAACATTAACAACCAAATGGGGAACATTTGCCTACCGATGGATGCCCTTCAGTCTGATTAATGTTAGGGCCACTTTCCAAAGGGAAATGGACATAGCTTTCAAATGGATAGTTGGGAAGTGCACTATCATTTACATGGATGATCTCACAGTCTTTTCCAAGCAAAGAGTTGACCACATAGATGATCTCAAAAAATGCCTTCAAAGGTGTAGGAAATATGGAATTTCTCTCAATCCCAAGAAATGTGTGTTTGGGGTAACTGAAGGAAAGCTATTGGGACACATCATTTAAGAAAATGGGATAGTCATAGACCCCAAAATGGTGGAATCCATTCCAAATTTGAAACCAGCTCATAGCCGCAAAGAGCTGAAATCTTTCTTCGGGAAGATTAACTTCGTAAGGAAGTTCAATAGCGGCTTCGCAGAAATATTTAAACCATCAAACGACATGCTCAAAAAGGATGCCAAGATTGAGTGGACTAGACCAGTAAATAAATATTTTGAGTAAATAAAGGGCGCCATCACCATGGCTTTGGTCCTTGTTAGCCCTGACTACACCATCCCTTTCAAGGTCTATTCTTTTGCATCTAAGAACTCATGCGTAGGCATCCTAACACAGAAGAAGGAAAATGAAGATGAGAGGCCTATAGCCTTCATGATTTTCCCCTTTAAGGATGTTGAGATCAGGTACCCCAACTTGCACAAACAAGTATTTTTCTCTCATCAAAGCGGTAAACAAGTCCCAACACTACATCCTGAGGAGCAAAGTCTTTTGGATAGTCCCTGATGCAGCCGTAAAGTCTCTGCTAATGAAGAATGAGTTGGGAGAGCGAAGAGGGAAATGGATGGCAATCCTCCAAGAGTTTGACCTAGAGATCTAGCCAATGAAATTGGTAAGAGGCCAAGGCCTTATGAAGCTAATCTTCAAAGTTGAAGAAGGTCTAGTATGCAAAACCTACACCGATCAAGGTGTGATCACTGATATATGGTATCAAGACATAGTTTACTACTTGTTGTAGGATCGCTTCCCAAAGGTGATGAATGGTTCATAGAGAAAAGATCTAAAAATAAAAATCAGCTCCTACATGTTGAAGAATGGTCAGCTGTATAAACGCAACTACGAAGGTTTGTACCTAAGGTGTTTGGACAGGCTCAAAGAAAAACAAGTCCTAGAATATTTCCATGACAAATATAGGATGGGACACAGATAAGCTGAGGCAAATACTCATCAAATCTTAAGGGAAGGGTATTTTTGGCTAACAATATTCAAGGACACTAGAAAACATGTGAGATCCTGCCACACTTGCCAAACCAGTGCAACCCGAGAGAGAAATCCAACGATGCCCTTACAACCAGTATACAAGGTATGCCCATTCACCCAGTGGAGCTTATATTTTGTTGGAATGGTTAACCCCCTTTGTCTAAAAAACACAATTTCATTTTAATAGCTACCGATTACTAGACACGCTAGACAAAGGCCCAAGCACTAAAGAATTGCACCACGGAGGTCGTAACCAAGTTCTTGGAGGAGCGCATCATAACTAGGTTTGGAATGCCATTTTATCTGGTATGTGACAATTCTCCCTCTTTGTCCTCCACCTCGCTCACATAATGGGCCTTCAAAAACTAGGTAATCCTAAAAAATTTCTCAAATTACTATCTACAAGGCAATGGTGTAGCAGATTCTACAAACAAAAACTTGACAATAGTGATCAAACATCTCCTATATGACAACCCCCAATTTTGGCACACACAACTGATACCCTGGTGATGTCCCCATACCAACTGGTCTATGGCTTGCAACTAGTCTTCTCTATAAACTTGAAAATCCCAATTTTGAGATTTATGTTTCAGTACGTGGGAGGTGAAGATCGAGTACAAGTCAGGCTCATGAATCCCCTCAACCTGGAGGAGAAATGAACTTTAGCCTTGGAGCATGTGTCAAAGCACCAGGTCATCATCAAGCAATGGTTCATCAAGAGAGACACCATCAAATTCTTCAAGATCTCTGACCTTGTCCTCATGTGGGATAAGGCAAAAGAAAAGGTAGGCAGCCACACCAAATTACAAAATTTGTGGATGGGCCCTTATCAAATATTGGAGATCTTGGGAGAAAATGCTTTTAGGATCAGCACCTTAAATGGAGATTTAACCCCATTTCTAGTCAATGGGAAATTCCTCAAACATTACTTCGGATCCAAAGTGAGACTGCCTTTCATCCCTTGTATCATAGTCTTTTTCTTTTTGTGTTTTTTATTTTCTTCATTTTTTTGTTTTCTTCATCGTCAGTCCCTTTCCTCCGTACTTGGTTGCCTCCTTTTGTCAATGCTCATTTTTCTATGGGTCAAGTGTGTCTTGGATTCATTCCAAGTGTTTCCTAAATGGGAGCAAAGGTATTTCTTAGTCAAATTCTCCAAGGAAACATACAGCAGAAAGAACACTCCAAAAGACAAAGTGGTGACATCTATCATTGGCAGACAGGAATATGTTTAAATCTCGGTCATCCTAATCACAAAAAACATTAAGAGATGACACCCAAGAATGTTGGTTTCTCGAGCATTTTTAAGTTGTAATTGGCATTAGTGTGTGGATTCGGGTACCCACTGATCCCAAAACTGAAGTCTAAATGAATGCGAAGGTAGTGAGAAAAGAAAGAAATAGCTGAAGAAAGAGAATAAAGAGCACACAAAAAGAAAAGTGTCCTGAAGAGGTCACAAGTGTGAAATCCAGATAGCACAGCCTAATCGCTACTCAGATTGATCAAAGAAGAAAGTATGGACTTGAACACATAGAATAACATACATCCAAATCCTGATACGTTTCATGCACCCAGAAGAAAATAAGAACAACTGTCCAAAGAATAGAACTCTCAAGAAAAAGCTATAGCCTCACAGACAAAACAGACAAGGGTGACTATGAAAACCTCTACTGGGGCTATGGACACCCAGCTAGCAGTAGAGCAAGGTTATACTTGGGATTTGGGGAAAACTTTATTGGGGATATGGACGCCTGAATAGCAGCAAAGCTCTTTCCGGGAAGCCCTGGTCTACATGGAAAAGGTTGAGAACAGCTGACAAATGTTTGGGTTTCCACAATAAAAGGTCAAGGAATGAACACATGTGAGAGCACACTAGGAGACTAGTAGAAACTTCAAAATTAAAAGTCATTGAAAGATTGTCAACACATACATCTCTTGGTTTCCATTTTACTGCAAAGTTACAATCTGAATGAGTCTTGATGATGCATAAATGCCTTTGTCATTCCCCATTTTTGTCAGGGCTATTTGTTGTGGTTCCATAATACACACCCCATTTTGGTCCTCTAACCATGGGGACCCCCATATTTTTTGTGTCTTTTGGTTCTTTTGAGTCTGCCCCTCTCCCTGTTCCTCACAAGTGGGTCTCTAAACAGGCATGTTGACCAAGTAAAAAGCATTTTCATCCTTTTCTCCCTTTTAGTATTTCAAATCACCCAGAGTCTTCTGAAACTCTGAAATGGCTGAAAGGATGAAGCTCAGCCCTTTCAGTGTTTCGGCCTTTGAAAACACCAAAAAGGTCGAAGGACAAAACCTTCTGACCTTTTGGTATTTCAGACCCTAAAAGACCAAAAGGTGATGACGTTGTCCTCAGGATATATAAGTATTTGGGCCCTAAGTGAATCCTCACTTTGCATTTTTTCTGTCTTCTGTGTCTTCCTCACTCCCGCGTGCTCATCTTTTTTTTATCCTTGCTCGTTTGTGGTTGTGTGCTCTTTGCCTTCAACCTCTCGCATCATTGTCATCCACTCCTCACACTTGAGAGGTAGGTTTTCTCACTGTCAAGTTTTCTTGTTCTTCTTTGTTTGTTAGGTTAGGATTTTTCTTTTCTTTTTGGTCGGGTCTCATGTGCCTCCCCAAGTCCCTAGGGTTTGCGCCCTTGGGCTTGCAGGGGAGGCACCCTCCAATTTTGTAGTTTTTTCTCTTTTGTTTTGTCCCTTAGGGTTTCTATGTCATGACCTTGTCATAGGTTTTTGGCCTCTGAAAGGCCAAAAACCTTTCATTTTGCAACTCTCACCAAATGCCTTTCGGCTTCACGGAGATGTCAGCATTTTGGAGCCCTGAGATGTCTAAAATCCCTCAAAGGTCAAAAGTGGCGAACCTCCAAATGGGGTGGTCTTCAATCTGTAGGTTTCATACTTTTGAAGTCTGAGGTTTTTTTTGGACTTTCGCACCATGAAAGACCGAGATGTTTTATTCCTCCTAGATTTTTCTTTTCGCACTTTTGGCCCTTTCGGACCCCGACCTAGTTTTCGGCAATCGAAAGTCCAAAAAGGCCAAAATTACAAAATCTACATTTCTGGTTACTTAAGAGCCTCCCGCTTCTATTCTCCTTGATTAATTATTTTTCTTCCCTATTTTTTGTAGTTTCCTTTAAATAAAAATGTTGATACTTGCACCTTTCTTGCAGGAATGTCTGAAAAATAAATAGCGTCCCCGATGAAGTACCTATACAAGGGGAATCACCCCCCTTCAAATATTGGGAATAAACATCAAGAAATTAGAGACATCGATACTGGGAACGTAGACTAAGATGAGTTCCTGGGAAGATGTTCCCAACCAGTAGGAAGATCCAAGGATTGCACCTCACTAGTCCTATCAGACTTGTTTAACGTAGCAGGCCACCTAGTGGTTATCTCCTCATCTTAGTTGATCATGACCCTATCAAACCATTACATTCCAAATGAAAGAGTGGTCAAAAACATAGAAGGACAGGTGGTACTGGACATAAGGACAAACGTCATAGAAGAGGTCTTCCACCTCCATAAGAGCATGGAAAAGTTCTATGACTTCTTCATTGGAAAGGCCTTCAGGTGGTTCACAAACAAAGATGAAGAGGCATACAAGATCGTAAATGACAACTACCTCAAGCAACCTCTTGCAAAAAACAAACTAGATAAGATAGACCTTGGGAGGGGTATCTAAAAGATAACATCTAGGCGGCAGTGACATTACTAAGCTACGTATATGGACTACCTTAGTTCATCCAACTTGAGGACTGGATGATCCTCCTGATATAGAAAATCATAAGCCGCAAGGCTAGGTTCAATTGGGGAACCATTATCAGTGATAGATTGGATGAACAGCTAACTGCAGTGAGACATAACCCAAAATTATACATGAGTACATACATAGTGTACTTGTTAGCTGCACGAGTAGACTATCTAGGGCTTACTAAAAGAGGCAACATAAATGATCAAAATGCATGGCCCCATGTTGTATATCTATAGTTGGTGAAAAGGGAAAATATGCTAGAAGATATCCCAGATTATATAATAGTAAATGATGCTTTCATCTTTGCGATCATCTGATCTATTGAAGGGGATTTCGCGAAGAGGATGTCTGAGGAAGCAGCTACCAAGGTGAGGGCCATTGGGGCCTATTACATACAATTCAGAACATTCACATATATTTGGGTGGCACGGTCTACTTTCAACCCAAAGAAGTTTCCCAGGTACCCATCTGACTAGATAATTATTCTAGAAATGGCCAAGCAGCTCGCAGATGCCTATGAGCATATAAATCATAAGAAGAAGCATTCATGGGACTTCCCTATTCTTCTGGGACTGTACACACTTCAAGATATGAAATTTTGTAAACCCTTCCCCTTCGAGTGGGATGAGTGCCCACTTCAACTGTATAAAATAGTCTGGCCCAGATTTGACCCGAAAGGTACATACAACCACATTATTGGAAAATTCTATATTCATCAACCGCACCTTGAAGATCACTGGGTAAACTGTGTAGATGATCATGAGGTCATAATCTGGGAATATTGCAAGATGTCCCTTACCCTTGCACAAGAGACCTTGAAGACCCCAATTCCCCCAAAGGTTTGGGATAATTATTCAGATAGGGTGCTAGCGTCAATTTACACTAAGGATAAAATATACAACAGGCCCATCCTGAATGCTGAAATTGATAAGGATGAGAATGATGATATTAAATTTCAAGCTAGGCATGTGATCTGAACAACCAAAACATGGATTAAGAGGCTTTCTAAGATGGATCCAATCCCTGTGAAGACATTGATGAAGCCACTCAAGAAGGTGGATAAGCAACGTGGGGAGAAGTCTACAATGCCCCAATATAAGAAGGCTCCTCCTCAGAAACCTAGTAATATTTATGGCCATGAACATACGGTAGAGTATGATCCAAACCCAAGGTGCAAGGCTCTGAAAACTAGGATGACTGGATAGATAGATCCTCCAGCGAGATCAAAATAGGCCCCACAAGATGAAGGCTCTTCCACTTCTGGCCAATCTCCTCCTACCATCGAAAAGGGGAATAAAATGTATAAAAGGAGGAGAGATTTTGTGTCTCCATGACTGGAAACCTTACAAGAGGAGCTAGAAGAAGAAGAATAAGATGTACCTCTGATTAAAAGGACAAGATCCCATAGGAGGAAAGAAAAGGAAACTTCTAGGAAACATATAGAAGATCCTAAAGAGTGGGACAATCCTTTGGATGCCTTAGGCTCAGATGAGTTCCAGATATATAATTTTGAAGGCCTAGAAGGCTTTGCAGACCAGGAAAAGGATACACTTGATTCAAAATGGGGGATTCTACACTTATCCAGCCACATGTGATCCTCACTCCACCTCCAGCCCAGTTCACCAATCCCACACTAAATGTTCCAATCACAGGGATAAGATCCAACACTGGCCAAGGGCCTGAAACTCAAGATACCATAGTAGCTCAGGATATAACAGGGGATAAATCCATGGGAGAAGGTTCCAATTCTACTCCACCACCTCACATTATCATTCCACCAACCTCTCTCCCACCTCCAATTCCTACTTCACCACCTTCTCTCCCAACTCCAATGCCAACTCCACCTCCTTCAACTTTTACTCTCCCACATACCATTCTTACTCTTCCTATTCCTACTCCACCACTCACAATGCTTATTCCTAATCTGTCACTCACAATGCCTATTCCTACTTCACCACTCACAGTGCCAAAACCTACTCCACCACCATTCATCCCTCTATTGTGCTTCATCCCGACTCCTCAGGAGTCAATAGGCATAGAAGTTGTGTCACCTTTCAAAACCACACTAGAGGCCATGACTGGCCTTAATGCAGAGGTGTTTATTAGTTCCTTGGGGCATGAAGGCCAAGATAAAAATGGACAAGATATGGCAGTAGAAGAAGAGAAGGAAGAAGAAGAAAGGGGAGAAGGGGAAAGTCACGAAGAAGAAATGAATGAAGGAAAGGGTGAGAAAGATAGGGAACAGGGTAAAGAGTCGCAGGATGAGGCAACCCTGAGGTCACAAAACTTGGCATCAATCCTCTACATTTCCCCATATGAGACAGTCACCGCCTTTAGTAAACCTACTTTGTTTACTAAAGATATTTAGACTCAAAAGAGTACTTACACTGATGAGGAAGAGGGAGAAGACACAAGTATGGCCTCATTAGGATAAGCCTTCCATCAGACAGAGGTCAGCATACCGGATAGGACAATATCCTAAGTCACCCAAGACACTAGGGGTCGTTGGAAGGCACAAGTAGTAGTTCCTTTTGTTAGCACTTCTCAAACACAAGTGACCCCCAAATATTACACACTTGAAGAGGTGGACTTGGGTGAGCCTACTTGGGAAGGGAGAAAGACATTAGCATCTTTAGGCTTAAGCACGCTCTGGGATTTAAGAGCAAGGATGAGGAAACCATAAAGTCCTTAACAAAATAGAATGAGGCTTTGAAGAAGTTCATTCATAAAATTGTGGGTCACATTGATCCAAGTTTCAAGGAGGCCTCATTATAGGGTGTATTAGAAAATAAGGTCGCTCCATATTTATCGGAAAGTTTGACCCCTTCCTTCATTCAAGCATGTGCAGACTGTAGAAATGAATTTGAAAAATACAGAGAAGGAGCCATCAAACTTGTGTTTAAACTTTACAGAGTCATCTTGATTGAAGCAACAAATTTGATAAACCTGATGGAGAATGAAGGTGGTTTAGATTCAGAGATAACCAAATGGCAAGATGCCCTCTAGGACCTAAATATAATCAAGAAGAAATGCTTCCAAATCTTAGTGAAGATATATGAGGGCGAAGAGATAGACAACTTCAAAACCTGGATCAAGCACATATCCAAGACAATTAAATTCTGCAAAGAGTGTCAAGCTTACATATTGGAAAAATAGAAGGAGGTCATGGAATGGGTAGAAGAGATAGATGGTTTCTTCATAGGGATTGGCCTTGACATATACTGGGATCAAGATAAATAGATCCTGCATCCGTGAAAAAGAGGTGGTTCAACAATTCAAAGATATTCTGCCAAGTGTCAGCACCAAAGAGGTCTTACACCAATTGTTCTACTCAAAGGTAGAAATGCAGAGAGTGTTTGAACATGAAGAAGAGATCAATTTCTTCGCTTTTGAATTGACCATTTTTAGAGAAAAGCAAGAATGGAGGATCAACAAAGTGAAGAGGAAAGAGATAAACTACGAGGAAGTCCAAGAGATAGTGAAAAGGCTCAGATTTTCCCATCCAAAATAATTTCCAAATTGACTCCTCAGATCCCTTCAACAATTTTGAAAAGGATAGGTTTCACACTTAGAAGTTTTCTCCAAAGGCTAAGTTCAGCCTTTCGGCCTATGTAGGTTTTTGGCCTATCGACACTCCCAAAATTTTGGCCTTTCAGCCTCCAAAAGGGCCAAATCTTCAACTCCTCCAAATTTTGATTCAAACATATAGTATTTTTTAAACTTGGAGATTTTCGGAGGAGAGGTCGGGGTCCAAAATTCTGGGTGTTTCCAGCGAGATCACTTTTTTGCATGGAATTTGAACTCCAGATCAGATGGGTGCCTAACTAGAGTTCATTTTTTAAGGACTAGGGGTCTCCTATCAGTTCACACCATAGAGAGAGCCCTAGATGAAGACTCCAAGGAAGAACTCCAAGATCAAGAAGAAGACTCCAACTACAAGCGAAGAAACCCCATCTTCTTACTCTTTCTTTTCTTGACGAGTTTGATCCCTCTTGCATGGACAAAATAATTTTAAATAGATTAAAAATCCATTCAATTTATCTAGTATCAGTTATCAATAGTTTCCTTTCATAAAAAATTTAGTTTTAGTTTATTTTCATTAATTTAGACTCTCTGATGCCCTAATTTTGACATTCAGATTTGAAGATCAGAACTCTATATATTGTAATCAAAATCAATGTAAAAGGGTCAGATTCTTAAGGCAATAAAGATCTACATTTGGTGCTTCATTCATGGTCTGATATTTTCTACCATCTATGCGAAATTGATGAATTTGTGCATACTTCTTCATTATTTCAAAGAGCCAATTGTTTTATTGTGTTTTGAATCTGCATTTCTATTAGTTGGAGATTGTTGTTGTCTATCTACCTTGCTATGATAAATGCATGGAAGGGATCACTTATTGGGATTAATGATAAATCTTTCTCGTGGGTGCTCACATCTTGGTGGCTTCACAATTTGATAAGTTTTTAAAATATTGCACGAGTGAATATGTTTTCTCTCCAAACGATTGCATCCATAATTGTGACATCGTTTGATTTATACTTCGTGGGTTTGTTCCAATCTCTCCATCATTCAATTTGGAAGGAAGGGTTTACAGCGGTTTATGTCTGTTGGGATTTTATTTCAAAAAATTTACTTTATATATTGTTACCTTACTCATTTAAATTCTATCATAAAATTGAGAATAATCATCTTGAAAATACAAAATTGCATCTTTTGTTAAAACACCAATCTTTGTTAAAACAGAAAATACCAAAAGGAACTAAAGTTGTTTTATAGCTTGATGTCGTGAACATACCAGAAAATTCCTCCTTGTGCACATTCACATTTATCTTCAATTGAGTAACCAATCAGGTTGTGACCCAACCCCGGAGAACCTTGGGAATAACTTTATTATTCTTTCAAGAGAGGAAATCAAATCTCAAGATCCTAGTCGTTGACTTGTGTAAAAATGACGCTCAATAGGTAGTGTTATAACTTTCTCCCCTTTCTAATAAAGGTGAAAATTTATGGATTACATCTACCTCAATTTCCATGGTAGCATCAGACATGTGATCTCATTCATAATCATGTGAGTCTCAGATATTGTCATCATATCAGTTTAAAAACCCAGTAATAGTTATCTTATGTACCCTATTAACCATTTTTGGATCAAAGTGTGGTAGATCTAGGACATGTGAAATTGTCACCAATTTCCCTAGTTAGGATGTGCATCTTGTTGTTTTCCTCTAGGAGAGAATTCCTAAAAAGTGTTTGAGCTACTTACTTCCTCTTCTTTGTTTATGTCTTCTTCTTCTTGTTGACGGAATTCTTCAATAAATTCTTCTATTTACTAAACTTTTGGAGAGTCTTCTTCTGCCTCCTCTACTTCTTGGAAATTGGTTTGTGACAACAAAGGAACATGATGCTCTAGTTGTACTCCAAAAGTAGGTACATACCATTCTCCTTGGTATTCTGGGTTCTCAACACCAATATGTAGTAATCTTTCATATGTCCAAGGTACAAGTTTTGTTTCTTCTTCTTCTTCCTCACTTCCTTTATCAAAGATTGGACCATCTCTTGAGGTGGGGTGTTCTGATTTGTTATTGAAACCCAACCCTATTTTGTCTTTTGTGTCTCTGAATTCCATATGGAATGGCTCAATGAGTCCCTTTCCTTTATCTCCAAAAGGTCCCTTCCCTTTGTATCCCATTTGTTTAAGAAGGTCATAACCTTTTCCATTTTTTTCGAGAGATGGCTCAACATGTTTTACTTCATTTTATCTCTTTTCCCCCTTATAGAGCCAATCCAAGACTGTTTTGTCTTTGTTTTTCTTTCGCTTGATAAGTAGAGGATCTAACCATACCCATTGGTTCATGAATGTCATTTTCTTTTGATGCAGCATGTATAAAAGAGGGGGATGGTTTCCCATATGATCTTGGAGACACATGAATATTATCCAATGATGGTGTTGTGTCTAGTTTGTATTCACCCATGTTATTTTATTCAATTTTTAGTGTCTTTCCAAAGATTCTCATCACCATGTCTTTAGAGGTTTCAGCTGGGAATTCTTTTGGAACTTGTTTATGTTGTTGTAAGTGTAACTTGAATCTGCAGGAATTGTTACTTCCACCCCATTGTGTGGGAATTAGATACATTGGTGGTAATTAGAAGGCACAGCTTGCATTTCATGTATCCAAGGTCTTCCTAGTAATATATTATAGGTCAATTGTAGATCAAGAACTTGACAAATCACATTGTGTTCAATTGGTCCTATTCTTAGTGGTAAAACAACTAGTCCTTTGGATGATCTTTCATCTTCATCATAGGCCTTCATGGTTATCTTACTTCTTGAATCAATTGTTTGTTTTGAAAGACCCAATGCTTTGACCAGATCAAGATGACATGTATTCAACCTCGTGTCTCCATCTATCAATACACATTTTATACAGTGTTTATGGATCATAAATTCAATATGAAGGGGTTTATTATGGGGATGAGTCAAGGATTTTTCATCTTCTTTTGAAAAGGAGATATAATGTGGAGCTGATATATGATTGAACATTGCTTAGAACTTTTCCACATCTATGTCTTTCATAACCTTTGCATAATGTAGGGCTTGTTCAAGAACTTCCCTATGCACTGAAGAGATCTTTAATAACTCAAATATAGATATTTCAGCCGAGGCCCTTTGCAAATTTTCTACCAAGTTATAGTTAGCAGATGGTATGGGAACCGTTTGTTTTGATGTGGTTGGTTTAGGAATTATGACAACAGGTGGTTTAGATGATGTTGCCTATTTGGATGAGGAATTAACCCCTTTAATTTTGATTTGTGATTGGCTTCGTGTTACTGCATTTGAATGTTCTGACTTGTCCTTAACACCTTTGATATTGATCACATTGATTGATTCATTCTTTATGTCCAACATATTGATCACATTATCATTATGGGAATAGGTGTAATTAACTTCATTTCCTTTTCTTTTAGAGGCTTCTCCTTTTTCATAGTTGGGAATTCATTTATTATATGTCATGTGATCTTCATTGGATGTATATCCTTCAACTTTGATCTTGCCTCCATCAATGAGATCTTGTATAACATGTTTAAGTTTAACACAATCATTAGGCTTGTGTCCTTTATTCTTATGGAACTCACAATAGGAATTATCATTCCAGCACCTTGGTTTTACTTTTGGTTCCCATGGTTTTGACTCTGATACAATGATGATTTTGATGTCCAAGAGAGTCTTCAAAATCATCTCAAGAGGTTCTCCCAATGGAGTAAATTTTTGTTGTGGTCTAGACGTCCATGGCTTATTATTGTTGGTATCAGTATTTGTTCTTGGTATTGTTGTTGTTACCTTATCTTATTTGCTTTCTTGTAGACTATTTGTGAGATTAAACGCAGTTGGTTTAGTATTCACATTATAGGCTTCAACCACTCCTTCATTAACAAAAATTTTGTTCTTGTTCCACCATTTAGGTTTGTTGTTATAGTTGTTAGAGGATTTATTGTTGCTTTGGAGTGTGATATCTCCTTCTTTTACCATAACTTCTTTAGCATGAATGGCGTTCTTTTTCATTTTGTCAAAACTGGGAGAATCTTGCATTTATAGAGCATAGTTCATTTCAAGTACTAAGTTGTTTATAAATATTTCCATCTTTTCTGATTCAGGTATTGGTTTTAAGTACCTTGCAAATATTCTCCTCCATCATTGCAAAAAGTGTGTGAAGGATTCACGTGTTCATTTTTTTGTGTTACAAAGATCCATCATGGTGAAATTATGTTGTATGTTGTAGGAGTCATGTTGGACAAATATTTCTATTAACTCCTCAAATAATTGCACACTTGGTGTTAGTTTAGAGAACCGTTCCATAACATTTCCACCTAGACTTTCTGGAAATAGTCTCATCAGGTATGTCGGTTCATTCATGTATTCTATGCTTAGGACACAAAATTTTCTTACATGGTCATGTGGATCATTTTCTCCCATGTATTTTTCATATTTGGGTCATGTCATGTTAGGTGGGAATGAAACCATGTTTATGCTCTTGTCAAAAGGAAACGGACATATGTGCTCCAAGGAGTATTTATTTGTAAGTTTAGTCTTCTCTTTCTTGATTTTTGTGAGTTATGTTCACATTTGATAGATTTGTTTTGAGAGTATGTAGATAGGTGTTTTTACCTCTTATTCTTTCAATCTTTCAACATCATAGTCTTTAGGAAGTTTAACTCCAAGAGAAGCTAAGTAAAGGAAGTATTTTTCTTTATCTTCCCCAATGATTTTTTCCAAAGTTCTTTGAAACTTCCTACTTGTTTGAGTTTTTTGTATTCTTCTTCCAATATATCCTCATCACTTTCCAAATCCAACAAAGGATGGTCATGATTTCTCTCTTCTTGAATTTCCCTTTCATCATGTTCTTGGTCATATTCTTCAAAGGCAACACTCCACTCATCATTAGGTGCATCCATTTCAGGTGAGTCTTGATCAAAGAGAGGGTTTTTTCTAGATGTCTCTCCTTGTATAAATTTAAGAAATCTTGGAGGTCTTTCTGAATCATCAACAAGGTATTGTTTCCTTCTTGTGTTAACCATGAAAGAAAGGTCTCAATTTTGTCAAAAGCGTTCCAATTGTGTCAAAAGGGATTTCCAAATTGTCCAAATGTGTTTGTTCAAGTTGTGGTGAGTGTAAGTTTGATTATTTAAAATTGATTGATTCCAACATCAGAGGGTTAGAATGCCATGATAGTGAGCTGGAAATCAAGAAGATTTATTTAGTAAAGTGACAACACAATTTGGGATCAATTGTGACAACCCTGAATAACATGCAAGGTAGACTTCCAATTAGATTAAGAAATAGCATCAAGCAAACCAGTAAGAATAAAAGAACCAGACTAAAGAGCCAAAAGGGTATCCAAAACTATAGAGTTTATAAATTTGATACATGTGCAAGTGCCCTCTATCCTAGATGCAATTGACTAGATGCGAGCCAAGATTTACCAAAAGTGTGCTTGTTTCCCACATGCGACAGTGTTTCCTAAATGCGAGCCAAGATTTACCAAATGCGACTCTCTAATAGTTTTTCTAATTTTTGTCACTTTGTCTTGAAGAACATGAAAAATTTTCTGACTCCAGGGTGTATCTGATGAATTCCAGAGTGTTTTTGAGTATCATAGATGTCTGTGATTGTCAAAATATTGATTGTTTGGGGGTTTTTATCTTGTTATTTCAATTTTGACACATCAAACAAGTTGTTAAATGACCAAACACACCTATCCCCTAAAATCTATGGCATAGCATGAAAATCTTTGCTTGTAGACTCAAGTACACACTCAAATGCTAATCAAAATATGGTCATAACCAAGCACACAATGGCTCTAGTCATGATGCCATATTATCTGACTCCAAACGCAAGTGAGGGAACAAAATGATGAGTATCTTGGGGAAATTAATATTTTCCTTGCATAAAGATTATCACCATTCAGAGATGAATCAGGTGGTCTTAGCTACAAAGTGTTTTAATCCAGGCATCCGTTCACAACCATCCCCCATAAAATTGCACAAGGAAAAATTAAGGCGTATAGCCCTATGAGTACCTAGATGAGTATAGTCTCACAAGAAATATTCAAGTGGCTCTACACTACACACATCCAAGCATGTCCAAGGAATGATAGTAGAAATTCCAAGGACAAAACCAATTACGTCTTCTAAGACTTTGGCCTCAAGGAAGAATTTTGATTATAGTGAGATGGAAGGGCTAGAGTTCACCTGTCCTCACTTGGGTCATTCCCGATATATTTTTTCCTCAACTGGTAGGCCCTCTAAAGTTAAAAGAAATTTAAAAAGGATTGGAGGCTTAGGAGTCTAGATTTCTGATTCTTCACAAGGAAGAAGAGCATACTATCCTATCCATGTCATTTTATCCTATCAAACACATCATGCAAGTTCTTTCCCTCAAATTGTCAAACTCAAAAATTAGTCCCCCATATCAAATTTCCTAATTTTCCACCTTGGGAAAAGAGCATAATCCTCTAGTTGGACTAAGAATCAAATTCAAATTCAAAAATTTAGGTTTCTATTAAAGAAATTAACCAAAACACTTTTGATCAATTTAACTTTATTCCCCCAATTTATATTCAAATCTTAACTTGATATTTGAGGTTTTGATTTTCCATGAAGGAAAAGAGCATACTTCTCTAATCAAGTTACAAAGTGGATAGAAATTGTGTTAAGTTCCTAGAATTGCCAAAGAAGTTTGGTTGAAACGCATAAGGCAACCTACAAAACCACTTGTTAGTAGTTTCATTCCATCTTCTTAGACAAATAATTCTTCAACAACATCTTGCAAGAACTCATTAGGTTTCTCAAACAATAAGATTCATCCAAAAACATGCAAAGTCAGCTGATTAGTCATCAAATTTATCAATTATGCTAGTAGACTAACCAAATGTGACTCTAAATTTGACCAAATGCGATCTTATTTCCCAAATGCAATCCAAAAATGACTAAATGTGATCAAAGATCCCAAAATCAAGCCTTTACACTAAATGTGATCTGGGATTAATAGAATGCGATCCTTTACCAGAAACAATTTGGGATTGACAGGATGCGATATAGGATATATGAGATACGAGCTTCTTTCTGGGATGTGATCCTTTTCTCCTAAATGTGATCCTTTGCTCCTAAATGTGATCCTTTGCTCCTAAATATGATCCTTTTCTTCCAAATGCGAGTCTGCACCCAAAAATAGAGAAGAAAAGATGATCAATTGGCTCAAAATGGTGAGAAATCTGGGGCTCGGCCCCACGGTTGGCACCAAAAATGTGTGTGTGGATTATGTACCTACAAGCTGCAACACAACACTTCAATATGTCATTACATCAATGGTTAGAAATATGGAAATCAATTGAAAAGAAAAAGGAAACCATTAAAATCAACATATTGCTTCCTATCTAAGAAGAGTGTGATTTAAGCTATAATTGATCTCAAATTATGCATTAAATTAGTGGCACATTCAGTCCTAGAGTGGAAGATTTATTGAGAAATGAAGCTTTATTATCATGCAATTCATGCTTAGAAATGACAAAAAGATTGAATTTAAGTACAAATGAAAGTTATCTAATTAGCTATGTGAAGCCATGAAACAAAGTGACAGCATCATGATGCAATTAGAATTCAAAATTTGTGGGCCTATTGAGCTCAAAATTCAATCCTTTTATGGAAGAATTTGAGAAATGATTGGCTGAGATCAACTTGTGAGGAGAGGCGAGGATTGAATCTATCGTGATCCATGTGAGTGATCCATGTGAGTAAACTCTCATTGGTCCATGGATTGACTTTCCATGTGCAAGTGATCAGTTGTATTTAGAGGTTTTATTAATTCACTTTTAATTAATTACTTTATCCAAGGATTTAATTGAGTTGTTTTGATTTAAATAGGCCAAGGTATTTAATGTGAGTTAGTGATGAAATCACTTTGATTTTAGGAGATTAAATTGATTTTGATGAATTATTCCAATAATTGAATAGTTGGATTGACATAATTAAGGGTATGATCACATTTAGGGCAAATAGGGTCTCTAGTTAGAGTAGACCAAAATAGGGTGGCTACAACTTGTACATCATAAAAGTGATAATCATACCAACATGGTCTCTTGTGTATCAGTGTTGGTTGTATCAAAGCAGGTCCGATAAAGCTCAATGATGAAAATAAGCACAAACTAATGACAAGGATGGAAGTTTCATTGCATTCTAGGAGTTTCATTTCATTCTAGAAAGGGTTGCATTGCATTCTAGGAAACTGCCCTAAGAAGAGTTTCTATCACATCATTTAAAGGAAAGGAAATATGATTAACATCAATCAAACATGACAAGATACAATTATCTCTTATTATGGTTGAGTACTTTAATCATTGATACAAAAATAATCACATGCATAAAATGTTCGTTACATATTAATTTGCATCAACATATATATCAAAAAAAAAAGAAAAAACAAGTAAACATTTTCATATGTTTACATCATGCATCCATATCATAATCAAAACCAATGCATCCTTACATATGCATACATCTCATAAAATCAATAAAAATCCATAAGCAAAACATCTCATAAAGATCATAAATCATGCATATCAAGTTGCATCTCATAAATCATGCATATCAAGTTTCATCTCATAAATCATATAAAACATCAATGATAAAGGTACAATGAGATCAAAATAAGAGTATCATCATAAAAATCTGTCATCACAATCAATGAAGTAAATCACACATATGTCCAAATGGATCTTTAAAAAGATACATCATATGTCTTTGAGGGAACATAAAAGTGGAATAACAAGTACATCATGACTTACTTCCTGCATCATGTCTAGGCTAAGTTAGTGGAGGTACACCTGATCTACTAGGTGTTGGGCCTACACCCTGTGATTATGTTTCTGCCTAGGAAAATGGAGGTACTCTAGCCGTAGCATCTAGAACAACCATAAAATATTCTTCCTAATAGTATGATACTTGACTACATTGTACTCTGACATCTCTCTATGCCAAGTCTAAATCTCTCTCTCAGTCAGCCAAGGTCTTGTCCATGTCTACTAACTGTGCTTGTAACAAAGCTATATGAGCTCTTAACCCACCTCTCTCTCTCCACAAATGAGCAATAATAGTTGCATCACTAGCACTCTATGGGGGTACACCTATTTCTGGGGGAGGACCTATCAATGGTACACATCTCTGGGGATGTGGAACCTATGCACCTGTAGGCCCACTCTGCATACCTCTCTAAAGAGGCAGAACCTGTGCCACTATCGACAAAACTGACTACAAGCCAATTGGAATCTGTGTGGAAGGATGCCTCTATGATGGACTTTGTGAAGAAGAGGGAATCTGAACTATAGATAATCTATGTATTTTAGAAGGAATCTATAATGAAGCATGAACTTGTGTTGAAGAAACAACATGAGGAACCTATGAAATAGGTGGTTGTGAAGGACTAGTGATCCTCACTCTAACTTGTCTCTACTGCTCACTGTTGCCAACACCCTGATCTCTCCTAGCACCACCTCTGCCCTGATCTCTCCTGGCACCACCTCTGCCCTGATCTCTCCCACCCCTACCACTTCCATTGTCCCCACTTCTACTAGATCATATCCAAGAGGTTTCCCTAACTGCTCTGCCACCTCTATCATCATCATCATCATCATCATCATCATCATCATCATCATCACCTCATGGATCCACCATAGAAGGGATCACCTCATATGGAGTTGTGGATAATCTACAGTCATCCCAACATCAATAACATCAAGATCATACTTCCACTGCACAATTACTAATCATTGATGCTCATGAAAGGTCATACCATATCACAGTCTAGGACCCCATTGTGGCTCCTTGTCTCAGGTCCATACATATGCAGCTACACCCTATGGCATAGGCTATGCCATACCAAACTATCTCAACACATGTGTGACCAAGAATATCTCTATAATATGTGGAGTTTTCCCAATAAGGTATCTCTTAGTGCAAACATATGGAATCTCCTAGGCATCACTCCAATCCTCACAGTCCAAATACAGACACCATACTACTACTATCATATCATCCAATGAACGATGCCAGAATGCTAAATCACCCAATCAAGGATGCATAATATCTCTACCATGCACAACACATATGGCTCCTTCGTCTGTCGAGATCTAACAACTACTAGACATGTCATTAGAATGTACTCTCATGCCCAGATCTATAACAAAACTAGTCCAACAAACATCAACTTGTCGTGACAATAGACTACCTGATACATGTCATGGTATAAATGGGAAAGGAGATAGCTTGCCAAGCCATCCTCCGTGGAGTTCACAAAAAATCCTCCAACAATCTATAACACCCAACTGAAAAACCATGCGCACTCTAGTCTAGAACTAAGAATTTGCCAATCAACCTGGCCATAACTATAGAAAGGGTTGCATACTATCTCTCCATCCTCTCCCAGGTGATATGTCTCTCAACAATCAATGGATCCAAAAAAATACAGATAGTTGCATCCATGCAGGCTCGTCCAGTCGAGTCATAGTACACAAGCTCACCCATCACAAGAATCCTCAAAATATGACACACATCCTCTGGCGTGATGGTGATCTCTTTGGCTAATAGATGGAAGGTTTTATGCTCCGAATTCCATCACTTAATCAAAGCAGTCAACAATCCCATGTTGATCCTGTACTCCAGCATGTCCAAAAGCTAACACAACCCACAATACCTAATAACTATATAGTCATCATCTGACAGTGTAGAGATCATCAAGAACACCCGAGGATAAGGTCCTCGCATATTCAATGTTCCTCTGTAAATCTACACATAGAAATATGATGTAAATCAGATACATGAGGAAAACAGATGAACAAACATAGGTATAATCAGTAAAGTAACAGTTACAAAAAGTTTAGAATAGCTCACGCAAGCAAAATCAAATATTTTCTAATTCTGAAGGATGGATTTTTAGCTCACTTCCCTAAAAATGACTTTTCTAAGATGACAAATGTCATTTTACTACAAACACAGTTTTAATCACCATAAACAACGGTTGGCACGAGAAATGATGCTTTGTACCCCGCAAATGATGTTTTATTCCAGAAATGTTGATTTACACCTTGGAAATGACACTTTGAATCTCGTAAATGATTAAACATGAGAAATAACCATTTAAGAATAGGAAACGTTGTTTGGTAAATTGGAAATGACATTTCAACAGAAATTGAAAATGATGAAACATAAATCGGAGACGATGGAGAAATAATCAGAAATGATGATTCTTCCTGGAAATGACATAATGTTAACCCTAAATGACATTATGATCTAAATGGATAGGAATTCAAATTTAAGGACATTTATGAGCATTAATGACAAAATTAAAGGTAGGTCGTCGACTACATACCACGACAAGGTAATGTGTAGGTTGTTGGTGTTGTCGGACAAGCTCAAAATGATGATACTCCACTGGGATCTACATTCTCTATCTAAGCTCTCAAAAATCTCTCGTAGTGAATAGAAAAAATGAAAAATAAAATAGATTTTTACCCTATTTAATTCAATTTTATGGATGATTAATTTCATTTTTTAACCAATCTTTTGTTTCTTAATTACACCTTTATGGTTTAATTTTTACCAAACAGAGTCTGATTTCAACCAAATGAGAAGTAGTTTATTCATGTCTCTTGGCTCTTCTGTCATGATTAGAATCAATATCAACATTTCAATCTCCTCTAGTGGTATAGGATGCTTCTTCATCCCTAATCAATCAATTTCATTTCCATTTTGATTCCAAGGGGGCATCATCAATCCTATCAATCAAGTGATCATGTTATCAATTTTTTTCAATAAGAAGGGCATTATCAAAGATCTTCAAATCTTATTCATCAATAAATTTATCAATAAAATCAAAATTTCAACAGCTAGGGCATCAACTTCATCAGGCATCATATCAAGTTGATGGTCCTAAATCACTAAATCAGTCAATCTTGGAAGGAGTGATTTCATCACTTCATATCAGATTACTCATTCTTATCACTATTCATGTTTCAAACATCAGTGGAGATATCAATTTCATCACACCACATCAAATTGGTGGTCTCTTTGAAAAAACATTAGGAGATAATTGACTTCATCAGGACCTAAATAAAGTTAGTTATCTCAATCAAATTTTTGGCAGTGATCAGTTTTAACGCTTCACATCAAACTGATCATCAATAATAGTTGCATCACTAGCACTCTATGGGTGAACACCTGTCTGTGGTGGAGGAACTGTCAATGGTAAACCTCTCTTGGGAGGAGTAACTTGTGTACCTATAGGCCCACTCTGCATAGCTCTCTAAAGATATGGAACCTATGCCACTATCGGTAAAATTGACTTCAAGATAATCAGAATCTGTGTGGAAGTAGGCCTCTATGATGAAGAAGGACTCTATAAAGAAGAGGGCATCTGAACCAAAGATAATCCCTGTGTTGTAGAAGGAATCTTTGATGAAGCAATGTGTGCTGAAGAAACAATAAAAGGAATATTTGAAGAAGATAGAACCTATGAAGTAGAAGGCTATGAAGGACCAGTGATCCTCACGTTAACCTGTCTCTGATACCCATTGTTTCCAACACCCCGATCTCTCCCAGTACCACCTCTTCCCTAATCTCTCCCACCGCTACCACTGCCATCATCCCCACTACTGCTTGATCATCTTCAAGAGGGTTCCCTAACCGCTCTTCCACCTTTTTTAGCAGCATCATCATCATCATCTATTCCTAGATCTACCATAGCAGAATCACCTCATCTGGAGCTGTCAATCAAGGAAACGGATGCTACACAAAATAATGTGAATAATATGCAGTCATCCCAACATCAATAACATCAGGAGCATACTGCCACTACACAAGTACTAATTGATGAAGCTCATGAAAGGTCGTATCATATCTCAGTCTAGGACCCCACTATGGGTCCTCATCTTGGGTCTGTGCATATCCAATTATTTATTCCTTCTTCATCACAGATTCATTCTATAGCATAGGGATTATCTTCAGCTCAGATACCCTCTTCTTTACAAAATCCTTCATCACACAGGCCTACTTCTGCATAGATTTTGATTGCCTTGCAATCAGTTTTTTTGACAGTGGCACATGTTCCATCTCTTTAGAGAGGTATGCAGAGTGGGCCTATATGTGTACAATTTTTGCCTCTTCAAAGAGGTATGCAGAGTGGGCCTATATGTTTATAGGTTCTGCCTCTCTAGAGAGGTGTACCATAGATAGGTCCTCTTCCACAGACAGGTGTGCCCCCATAGAGTTCTAATTATGCACCTATTATTGCTCATTTGCAATAATAGAGAGAGAGAGAGATAGAGAGAGAGAGTTACAACCTCATATAGATGTGTTACAGGCATAGTTAGAAGACAGGGACAGGACCTTGGCTGCCCGAGAGAGAGATTTAGACCTAGTATAGATAGATATCAGAGTACATTGCAATCAAGCATCATACTATCAGAAAGCATATGTTGTAGCTGTTCCAAATGCTATGACCAGGGTACCTCTATTTTCCCAAGAAGTGACATAGTCATAGGGTGCAGGTCCAACACCTAGTAGATCAGGTGTACCTCCACTAGCTCAACCTAGACATGATGCAGGAAGTCATTCATGATGTACTTGTTATTCCACTTTTGATGTCCCTTAGAGACATATGATGTATCTTTTCACAGATCCATTTGGACATATGTATGATGTACTTCATTATATCAGACCATTTTAGGTGATTACAAATATCTACTCCAAATTGATCCATCTAACTCAGATGCTTCAATCAGTCTCATGAAATCCAAAGATGCCCTTAGAAAAAATGCATAATGATAATATTACTGGTGCAAAAATTAGAACAAGGTAAAATTGGTTGGATCATGGAGATAAGGCGTCTAAGTTTTTCTTTTAGCTTCTCAAGAGAAAAGAATCCAAGGAGGGGATTGATGCCATCTGGAAGAGTGAGGTTAATTTAATAGAGGGAGTTGATATCCTTAATGCATTCACTCAATTTTAAACCTTTTTTTTTACCTCTGAGTATGGTGGACAGAATACAAAGAGGATTAGAAAGGGGATCAAAGGCATTATCCTTAAAAAAGAATTTGATGAGGATGCAACCAAGTTGGAGCGTGATTTGTCTCTAAATGAAGTGGATAATGCAATTATTGGATTGACAAATGATAAGGCCCTAGGACCGGATGGCCTACCAATAAAATTTTACAAAAGTAACATTGCTTGGATAGATGAAGATCTTTTCAAAGTTTATTAAGAAGCAATTGACAAAGGATCTTTGAGCAATGACATTAATAGTGGGCTCATAAAAATTATCCCAAAAGATGGTAGTAGGTCTATTATTAAAAAAATGAGACCTATTACACTTCTGAATGTGTCCTACAAATCCTTGCTAAAAATTTAGCTAAAATATTGGAAGATGTTCTTCCAAATATTGTGAACCCGCATTCAAATTGGGTTTGTTAAGGGCAAATTTATCTTCTAAATTTTTGTGACATGTTGTGAGGCTATTAATTGTGCTAAGGATTACAATCAAAGAGTGGAAATGCTTCTAATAGACTCTGAAAAGGCCTATGATAGAATAGAATCACAATTTTTATCTTGTTAATGTTAGATTGTATGTGTTAGGAACAAGGAAGCACACACAATTGAGAGAGGGGGTGAATCAGTTGTATCCCAAAACTCAAAACCTTAATCAACTTTTAACCTTTTAATCTCAAATCTGAATGAAGAACATTAAAGAAAGATCTCAACACATAAATCAACACAAAACACCAAGATTTTTGACATGGAAACCCAGTTAAGGGAAAATACACAGTGGGGATCAAACCCACAAGATGATGTACTTTGTTAAAATAATTATACCATCTTAGAATTATTACAAGGGGAATGCACATACATTGAGGCACACTACCTAGAGTTCACTTCTCAAATACAACATGAGATACAACCCAAAATAAGGCTCACTGCCTTACAACAATCTCTAATTATAATTCACAATGGAAAATAGTCCACAACTCATGAACTAACTAATAGCATCTTTGATATCTCAATATAGTTCCAATGAAATAAATAAAATCTTTGTATTAATTGCAGATTCCACTCATACATCTTTGCATACACAATCATCTTCCTTCGCACGCACACACTTCTCACACACAAGGAGATATTGCATTTATACAATTCATTAAATTATTCCTTCAAGTTGAGCCAAGGACCAAAATTACAAATATTTAATCAAAGACAACACAAATAATAATGTAATCTAAAACATGTCATAAAATATATAGTAAGGATCCAAATCTTCATCCTTAAAGATGTTCCATCTCCATAAATCATGCCTCGATCCATCGCAACATGCTACACCCCCATATTTTCTAAGAACAATAAGAACACCAATACGCCATGAGGTTAATCACCAAATCCAATCATATAACTCATTGTGATCTAGCAACATGAATACTATAAGATCTAGAAACATTAGCAAGCAATACTAAATTCCATAGAAACAACCAAAACAACTTTGTCTCAAAATTCATCATTATCTTTGTATTGTTCAACAAGAACATCATCAACAACCTCTGTCACTTAATAGAAATATATTTCCAACATCCAAAACATGAACCACTTGAGCTGAGGACACACATCCATGTCCTAAACTTGCCACTAGGTTAGCAACCAGAAATATTGCATAACCAAACCACAAAAATCCAAGCATGGAAACATTGTCTCTTCTAGAACATCCAAAATACCAGTCTCTAATCAATCATTCATAACCTACTCAAATCACCATGTGAACCTCTATAAATTGGTATGTGTCAACTATAGACATCCTTGAAACCATCTATACATTAGCAACATGTGATCTTTAAAATAGTAGCCATACCAAATCAATCTGCTCACTAAGTATACCAGAAACACTATCACTAATAGTAAATATATGTTGACATCAATGACAAAAAATCAATCTCAATACACATATGCATGATAGTCTAACAATATCCAATATTCTCCCCCTTTGAATTGATGGCAACATATGATGTGAAAAATGATCAATGCACAAAGAAATCATACCAACAATATCCACAATATTATCTTTCAGAGTCTTTATAACAAATATTCTTGAACAGAGAAAAAGCATTCCCTCTTAGTCTCAAACTTATTTTCACATGACTATCTCTCCCCCTTTGACATCAATGACAAAGGCACATATATGCACTAATTCATAGTACCCAAAAACTAAATATCAACTGAACAACATACCTCGCAAGCCTAACCACTACCCCTGAGTAGCATCCACTAAAAAAATTCCAAATTAATAATAATCTTTAAAAGTATAGTGGACTGATGAAAATCAATGCATCTCTAGCTCTGATCATGATGAAAAATCACCCCAAGCTTACCTCAGAGTTACTCAAAGTATCCTTTGGCAAGGGCTTCATTAAGATATCTACAATCTTCTCTTTAGTAGATACATATTCCAATCTAACTTCTTTTTCAATAATCTTATCTCTCAAGAAATGATACTTGATAGATATATGCTTTGTCTTTGAATGTAACACAAGATTATTTGGAATATCGATAGCACTTGAGTTTTCACAATAGATATAAAGAGGCTTATCAATACTTACTCTGATATCTTTCAACATTTTCTTCATCCATATCACTTGTGTACAGTTAACAACAACAACAACAACATACTCAACCTCAACAGTAGATTGTGATATATAATTTTTCTTTTTACTTGACCATGAAAGTAACCTCTTACCCAAGAATAATGCTCCTCCACTTGTACTATTTTTATCATCCATATTACCTGCCCAATCTGCCTCAATACAAGCACTCAATGTAAAATCATTATCCTTACCATACCACAAACCATAATCAATTATTCCTTTCAATTATCTTAATATTCTTTTCACTACCGCAACATGAGATTCTTTACGATCTGATTGAAATCTAGCAACAATTAAATTTGCATTCATAATGTCAGATCTGGTCTATGTCAAGTACAATAATCCACTAAGCATAGATCTGTATCTGGTTTTATTTTCCTTAGGTGAAGCATTATCCTTAGTCAATTTTCAATCGGTAACCATAGGAGTATAAACTAGTTTTGAATCTTCCATACCAAGCTTCTTCAATAATTCTTTCACATACTTGGATTGAGATATGAAAATACCTTTTTCTAATTGTGTAATTTACAGACCGAGAAAGAAATTCTTCTCACCTATCATGGACATCTCAAAATCTTTTTTTCGTTTCATCAGCAAACTCCTTACTCAACTTGTCATTACCACCAAAAATGATATCATCCACAAAGACTTCAACAATAAAAATATTATGATCAACTTTGAAGTACAAATTACTGTCAGTAGTACCTTTATTGAATCCAAGCTTTAAAAGATACTTATCCAATCTTGCATACCAAGCTCTATAGGCTTGTTTCAATCCATACAATACTTTCTTCAATTTACAAACCATGTCATTTTGATCATTCAAAGTAAATACATCGGGTTGTTGAACATAAACTTATTCTTCCAACTCTCCATTAGGAAATGTTGATTTAACATCCATCTGATATACATTGAAATATTTGTAAGTAGCATATGCAAGAAAAATTATAACAACTTCAATTATAGAAATAGGAGAGAAGGTATCCTTGAATTCAATACCTTCCATTTGTGATTATCTATTACAAACAATTCTATCTTTATTCTGGACCACTTATCCAAATTTATTCAAGTTGTTTCTGAATACTCATTTAGTACGGATCACATTCTTGCCCTTAGGTCTGGGAAGTAGAATCCATATTTTTTTAGTTTTGTTGGATTAAGTATGGAAAGTTAAGTACTAAGAGGGGAGGAATGAATCAATACCAATAAAACTTTTAAACCTACAATTTGGTCATATACCAAACTAAATATATATCAAGTAGTCATAGTGAAGCATATAAACTAAAACATGTAAACACAACTCATAACACCAAGATTTTTGGTCACGCAAAAATAATTTGTTAGAGGAAAAACTATGGTGGGGATGACACCCACAAACCTTCACTACTACAGAAAAAAGGGTGCTCAGTTAGAGCTAAAATGTTAGCTAAATCTGATAGCTTACCCTGTTAGGAGTATAATAAGACTTATTCAGTCTACCTTGTGAAAGGATTTTACAATCTTTAATCTAAGAGATGTACCCTATTAAAGGATTTACAATATAATACCTATTAGGGCCTACCCATTAATGGGATTTGTACTACTCCTAATACAACAAAACTTATTATAAAATTTATGTGTAAATGCATCAACCAAATGTTGTTCTGAATCTTTATGCTCACTAACTTTATTACCTCAAATTTTATTTGGTAGCTCAATAAATTAAGCTCTTCTCTACTCTACATATATCTCCTTCACTTCTTAGCTCCACTTCATACGTATACTCCTATCATCTTCTATATTTTCTTTCTTTGATCTTTTATATGACTTCCAAGCGGTTAATAAAGATATAGGGCTTCCTACTTCAACGATGGAGATTAAGTGGTGCAATATTGGTTACACTTCTAATGCATTATTATTTCTTTATTTTCATTGGTAGATATACCTCGTGATCATGTACAATCAGTTGTTTGCAATCTCAATGTTCTAACTAACACTCGCCTTGGATTTTATAAAATATCTAGTGCTCGGTGTCTAGATTCAATATATCTTCATTGAATGATTATATCATCTCTGTGAAACTTAGTAACATGCTCTTTTCTTTCTTGGAAACATAGTGTGCTCACTTTGGTAACTATCACTTCTCAGTGACTTACTCAGTAATTGACTCACTCAATAATTGTCTTTGCTCGGTGCATTACTTTATTGCTTTACCCACTGTCTCTTTGCACTTTACCGACTAACTTTTATGAACATTATGACTTTGGAAAAACTAATGACAACATAATAACTTGGGTAGGAGTAATAATCTCCCCCTTTGACATTAGTTTTGAATTTTGACAAAAACTTCAAGGTCATCAAAATTTTGCAAAATCTTTGAAACTTCTAAAAAACTCAAAACTCCCCCTAATATAATACTCCTCAAAATTTATATACTTATATCTCCTGTATATATATATATATATATATCCCCCTTTTTTGACAAATATGGAAAAAAAAATTATGTATCCTTATCCTTTGAATGGATTACAGAAAAAACATGTGCATGCCTCTTCTTTACATCATCTAGGGACGTCTCCCATGAGTCTTTAAGTGTGTGAAGTACAAAAATATGAGAAACAACATCATCTGCCAATCCAATGATGGTGTCCAGTGAACTGCCATCGGGGGTATGGACTAAATCCTTGGCCTTCTTCAAATGCATTTGCATTTATTCAATGTGGGGAATCAAAAGTGCTTGCGGCTCAAGAAGTTCCATCCTTATCTTATTTTATTCTCATCTAAGCTCTTGTTGCATTCCCATCAAATGTTTCAACCTCAAGTAGTAAACTTGTAGTGATCCAAGCTCAATAGTTACATTTTTTAGCTGCTCGGTCACATCGGTCTTAACAGACTCATCTTTCTATCTTATATCCTTGGTGAATTGGGAAATAGAAAAAAAATTATGAAATATTGAAAGAATATTAGACAATTTAGACTCAATATTTGTATAAGCCTCAAAAAGTGATATCTTATCTATTGCAAGGTTGTTCAGAATGGTTTTAATCATTTGCAGTTCCAACTTCTTCCCATGAACCTTCATCATATTGTTAGTAGTGACTTGATTCAGATTTCTAACTTGTTGAACTAGTCCTTCTACTTGACTAATGAGATTGTCATTTTCATCAGCATTGGCATCGAGACAATCTCCTATAGTACATCTTTAACACTTTCTAATACATCAGTCTTCTTTTTCTTTTGAAATATGTTATCTTGCACTGCCTTAAGTTGCATCAATTCTCCATAGTCAGACATTTCATCAGGACTCATAGTAGATAGGTCTACCTTGGGTATGAATATCGGTTGGCTCATATCTACGTGCTTCCTCTTCTTTGATTTCTTCTTCTTCACTAGCATACTTTCAGTTGTAGAAAGATTTGGGAAACGTGATGCCTTTAATGCATCAGATGTAGTCTATGTAGTGTCAATAATTCTTTCTTCATTCTTATCTTATTGCTTTCCTTTTTATTCCAAAACATCTTTCTCCTTTTTCTCTTCTTGGTTCTCTTATGTCTCTTCCTTATTCTCTTCATTTCTATTCTCTGCTTCTTGTTTCTCTACCTTCTTTTCTTCATCTGTTGGCTCCAGTGTTTGATCTTTAGGTGTGTTATTTACTTATTCTTGTTGTTTTCCTACATTGTCAATGGAGGGAATTGACTCAGCGTTCTGTTTCTCAGTGGTCTTGGTATCCTTAGGCTCCTCGATTGTATTATGTCCTATTCTTTTTGGGGTTTGGTAGTTGTCTCCTCTGAATCCATAGAAACTAAATCAATATAACCTTGGCTTGTAGGATAGTATTGTACTTATTCCAGTACAATTTGTATGATTGTATCAGTAGTATCCTTATCATTTATATCCACTAGTTTTATATATGTGTCCTTGGTTGCCATAACATCTTAATATTGTGATATCTCATCTATTGGATCCTTTTCAGTGATATCTTAAATAAGAACTTCATCGGTGTCAATTTTCAAACCAATAGGATCAGTCTTACCTTGATCATATTTCACAATTCCATCAGTTTGATTATCCTTTTCTTTTTCTTCTTGTGATTCAGTTACATTGATGTTAAAAATTTCTCTCCATTTGTCATCTATTTCTATATGTACTGACTCCAAATATCCTATCATAATCCTTAAATATCTTCCTTTTACAAGGAATCATTTGGAATATTTCTTTAATGTCTCTTCAATTTCAGCTATAATAATTTTGGTATTGTTAGTACTAGAGATCTTTCTCTCGTGTGTTTCTCAGCATTCATTGCATATTTCCATCTTGCATCTATCTTGAAATATGACTCAATAGGTAGCAATTTGACAACTTCAAGTGGTGTGTATCTGAATTTGTGTAAAGTGTAAATAATTGCATCTTCAATTTTTTGTTAGGAATACCAGTCCACAAGACAACTGAGAGGAGGGGTGAATAAATTGTAATATAGATTATTAAACTTTAAACTTTATAAACCAAAACTGCAATGCAAATGATAACACATTAAATGCCAACACCATAACACAATATTTGTTGTCAAGGAAACCCTATTAAAGGTAAAACCCCAGTGGAAACTAGCACCCACAAATAATGTAATGAGAGTATAGTATCTGTGTTAAAAGATTTAGCCCTATTAGGAGCTTATTACAACATTACAGTAAACATTCCCTGTTAGGAGACAGGCCTTGTTAGGAGTCAAGAAAAGTAGTAGGCTCACTGCCCAGGCACACTTCCCAAAGAAGGTTAAAACCACCCTCAAGGATTCACAATCTGAACAAGTGTATATAGAAAATATACAATCCAGTGAACTGTCTGATAGCAGTTGTCTTTGCTTGGTCAGTTCCAATGAAGTATAATAATCGACTCTGCTCTACATCCAATAGTCAACAAGCCTCACAACTTCCACAAATCTCTTCCTTTTTCAATCTCTACCACATCTTTCCAGAAGAAAATATCTCACATATATACCCTCTTACAATAATTCTCTAGGTTGGCCAATTAAGCATTCCCAATATACAAATAATTGATTAGGTTAGCCAATTAAGGCTTTCCAATATACAAATAAATATATAACCCCTTTCTAAGATACGCATGGTACCTATAACAATTAAACATCATATACAATCCATCACATATACTTCTAGATTCACAATCCACACTCACAATTCATTTTACACGCTACATGTCTAAAGTCAGCCACCAGATAGGTCTCCTCTAGAATATACACCGCAACTGACGTCACCAGTAATCACACAATAGTCAAAATCAACCCTTATTACAACATATGTTAGTTGTCCACTAGTAAGCTCACTTTATCTGAAATATCTTCGCCAGAAAGATATACCCGAAACACAGAGACCTGCTCTGTCTAGTATCACAGTTACAGTCCAGAAACCAGTCTTTACCAAATCAACTATAACATTCATAATATGAAACATAAATTCAAGAGGCCTTAGACATAAGGTCAACACACATCCTTCTTCATATATCCAACTTCAATCATTCTAAATCATTCGTACAGTGTCCGTACACTTCTGCTAGTTAAGTAACCAGTCTGTCTTCTCCACAAAAACATATGTTGACATCAATGACAAAACATGAATATCAACAGTATGATCAGTACCAAAAATTGATATCATCCAATAATCTCCCCCTTTTTCTTTGATGGAAACATATGGGAAAATCCATCAACTCAAAAATACTTTCTCATCTCAATACAATCTTCTCAATATCCTCAACACAAATCTCCACAAAATGGTAGGGATTTTCACATAGATTTATTTCCCCCTTTGGCAGCAATGGAAAAGGGTTCCATAACTCATATGTATTCTTTTGTAAGGTGTATCTTTTTCAAATCTTCATGTCCAATTTGATCAGGTGCAAAATACCCAAATGTGCTCTAGTGTTCCTGTGATCACTCCCCCTAAAGCGTAGATCCATACATCAAGTCTATAAAATGATATAGCTCTAAAAGCCACTGGACTGATGCATATTTGCATCAATTAATTACCACTGGGAGGGTCCATCACCCCAATCATGCTTCTGAGATATTCAAAATCATCATTTGGTAAAGGTTTAGTAAATATATCTTCTATTGGTTCCTTTGTGCTAATGTATTCCAATTTAATTTCTTTCTCTACTACCTTCTCCCTCAAGAAATGATACTTAATGGAAATATGCTTAGTCTTTCAATGCATTATAGGATTCTTCAACATATTTACTGTGCTAGTGTTATCATAGTGGATAATCACTGGTTCTTCAAATATTATTCCAATGTCTTTCAGCATTTGTTTCATCTAAACAACTTGTGTGCAACTTATTGCAGCAGCAACATATTCTGACTCAACAGTAGATTGAGCAATACAGTTTTGCTTCTTGCTCAACCAAGAAACCAGCCTTTACCCAAGGAAAACTTCACCACCACTTGTACTCTTTTTTTCATCCACATTACCTGCCCAATCAGCATCAGTATAAGCATGTAAGGTAAAATCATCTAATTTTTCATACCACAATCATATTCTATTGTCCCTTTCAAATATCTGAAAATTATTTTCACAGTAGCAAAATGTGTTTCTTTAGGATCTGCCTGATATCTAGCCACAATTCTAACTGCATTAGTAATATCTAGTCTATTGTGAGTTAGATATTGTAGACCACCAATCATAGATATATACTTTGTTTGAACAACACTTTGAGTCTCATCATTACTAGTTATTTTGTGTCCAGTCACCATAGGTGTTCCAATAGGTTTACAATCTTCCATTCTAAAAAAATTCAACATTTCCTTAAGATACTTGGTCTGAGTATACCGATCAATCCAGAATTGCATATGTGAAATGTAAAATAGTAAAGTAATAAAGCATAAGCACATAACACATGGATTTTTAATGTGGAAACCCTGTTAAGGGAAAAACCACTAAGACCGGTACCCCAAATTTTCACTCTTCTAAAGTGAGCCCTGTTAAGAGCCAACACTGTTAAAGGTTACAAACACACTGTTAGGTGTGACCTAGTTAGAGGATTTAAGAATAGTTTTTCACCTAGTATCTGGAATCTAATGCTACCATCCTTGATCAAACACTCACTTGGCCTGTCAATAGGTATCGGGCATATCCAATGCTACTTTTATGATCAAACTTTTTGATACTCCTTGGGATGTATCTCAATTGTAAAAGACTTTTAAGTCCTACTCGGTTAAGAGGCTTTATGCTTCAATGGTTGAACTGAAACACTAATGATTTTTTCATACATACAACTCAATTGTATATTTTCAAATCTATTGTAATTCCATTACCTCTCTGATCAATATAATCAATCTTATACCTTTTCTCCACATTTTCTTGCTCTGTGATGTTGTCTCATTGTTTGTTGGTGTCTGCAGAATCTAGCTCTTTCCTCTAGCTTGTTGATTAGCACTGAAAGAAGACTTTCTTCTTCTTTAGATTTTCTTTATCATCTTTCCTCTTCTCTTGTTCACCCCACACACCCATTCGTAATGAATTGGGTTTGTCTCTATATAGACATGATTTCCCCCTTCCTTGGATTTCTTGATTCTTGGTGTGTTCAACAATTCTCGCTAATAGATTTAAAATAAACTCCTGATTTATCTTGAAGAGATCTTCTTGCCAACTTGGACAAATCAGCTTTAAATCAATTACTTATCTCTGGCTTTATTTGGATGTTTAAAACAATGATAAGTATCCATTAATTCTATCTAAGTATCTGTTAATTCTATCTTTAGCTTCTTGATAGCTAAGTATTTTGTCATTTTCTGAACTCTCTGTTCTATCAGTCAACACTTCACTTAGTCATCGGTGATAACTGACTGTTTTGTTGGTGTGACTTCATTTTTCATCAGGATCTTCATCCTTGTCTTTTCCATTGGGTAACACTAAAATTGTTTCCATCGGTTTACTTTGTGTTTTTCTCATCGGGAAAAACTATAACTTTGCTCGTCGGTAATGCAGTGCATTAGCTCATCGAGTAACACTATGACTCTTCTCTTTTACTCTGACCGTTGGTGTGCACTCCGTCGGTGTATGCATTCACTTAGTGAATACTTGACTTGTATGCATTACTGATAGCATAGCCTTTGACTCATCGGTTCTTTGAAGTCTTTGGCAATATTTCCATGACCATACAGATTATATCAAGTTGACATCAATGATTATATAATACATTAACTGATTTAATGCCTTGCATGATCATCAACTTAACATCTTCAAACATTCAATCAGTTACATGTCATCAATCTCTCCCTTTGGCATTGATGGAAACATACTACATTATCATACTATACTATTACTAATACAATATGAAATATACAGTTTCATCAAGCTTTCCTAATGTAACTATTACAAATGTGTGGCTATTGGTAAGCTCAAATAGATTTGATTTGATTCTTGCAGCTTTCTTTCTTTCTTCAATCCCTTCACTGGATAGATGTGGAATCTTTCTTTCTCTAATGTGATGTGTTCTCCTTCTATGTCAAACTCTCTCCCTTTGACTGTTCTCCTTTCTTGTGATGTCTCTTGGCAGCAATTCTCTTCCTTTGTGTGTACTCTCCCTTTCTTGTTACATATGTCCCTTTGGGTACTTCAATGGATATGATCTCTCCCTGAGTTTATAATGGATATAATCTCTGTATGATTATGAGATATCTCTCTCCCTTTGATAGCAATGCCAAAAAAACATCTTTTCAAACAAATATTTGACAGTAGTGTCAAGTGGATCCTTTCTATCCATAACATATTCCTTAAATTTGCCAATCCATCGGTAATAGATCTGGTGCTCGGAGTAGATAAATACCTTGATGTGTATAGATGTATCTTTGAAGTCCATCTCTTTGCTTGCATCAACATGAATGATATTCTGATAATATGCAGACTGATGTAGTCTTCTAGTCAGCTTACTAACCAGTAGACAAGGGTCTGACCCCTAGTCTCTTTCTCAAGTATTCAAATGCATCCTTGGGCAGTGGCTTGGTGAAGATATCAGCCAATCATTCCTTTGATTGCACATACTCAAATATCACCTCTTTTGCCTGAACTTGTTCTCTCAAATAATGATACTTGATGGAAATATGCTTTGTTTTAACATGCATGACTGGATTCTTGGAAATGTTTATTGCACTTGTATTATCACAATAGATAATTACTGGTTCTAAAAATTTCATATGCATACCTTCCAGTAATTATTTGATCCATGCAATATTTGAGCAATTTGCAGCAGCAGCAACATACTCTACCTCTGTAGTAGATTGAGAGATGCATCCTTGCTTCTTGCTGATCCATGTGACAAGTTTGTCACCCATAAAGAATACTCCTCCAGTTGTGCTCTTCCGGTCATCAATATTTCCAGCCCAATTAGCGTCGGTAAAGACCTTTAGTTCAAATTTTCCTTCTCTTCTATACCATAATCCATATTCCTTGGTATTCTTTAGATATCTTAGGATTCTTTTCATAGCATTCATATGTGATTCTCTGGGATTAGCAGAAAATCTAGCAACTATTCCTACTGCATGTGAAATATCTAGTCTAGTATGTACAACATACATGAGTTTTCCAATTATTGATCTGTACAAAGTTTGATTTACCTCTGATGACTTGTCCTCCTTTGTCATCTTACATCTAGTTGCAATTGGTGTTCCAACTGGTTTGGATTCTTCCATCTTGAATATTTTTAGTACTTCTTTGATGTACTTGGATTGTGTAATGAAAATACCTTCATCCTGTTGCATGATCTATAGACCAAGAAAGAACTTGATCTCTCCAAACATAGACATCTCAAAATCTTTGCTGATCTCATTTGCAAATTATTTGCATAGCATAGCATCGCCTCCAAATATGATTTCATCAACAAATATCTTAGAAATCAAAATATTAGTATCAGTCTCTTCCTTCAAATAAAGATTACTTTTTTCACTAGTCCTTACAAATCCAATACTTATAAGATATGAATGAAGTCTTTCATACCAGGATTGGGGTGCTTGTTTCAATCCATATAGGGCTTTGTGTAGTCTACATACCATGTCCCTCTTGTCTGGATCAACAAACCCTTATGGTTGTTCAATGTATACCTCTTCTTCAAGTATTCCATTTAGGAATGCAGGCTTGACATCCATTTGATATACCTTGAATATTTTACATGCAGCATAAGCAAGTAATATTCTCACTCCTTCTAGCCTAGAAACGGGTACAAAGGTTTCTCCATAGTCAATCCCTTCTTCTTGTGCATACCCCTTGCATACTAGTCTTGATTTATTTCTTGTGACTTCTCCATTCTCATTCAGCTTATTCCTGAATATCCATTTTGTACCGATGACATTCTTGTCATCTGGTCTTGGTACAAGTGTCCATGTCTTTTTTTCCTCTATCTTCTCAATCTCTTCATTCATAGCACTTATCCATTCATCATTATCTAGTGCAGCATTGACAGATTTGGGATCATAATCACAAATAAGACATCTTGTATTTAGAGACTTACTTCTGGCTCTCATACCAGCCTTTTTATCTCCTATAATCTGGTTTTTTGGATGGTTCCTTCTGATATATCTTGCAATTACAGGTTCATCTCTTTGTCTATTAGCTTGATCATCATTTTGTTCTCCATCACTTTGTGCATCATCTTGAGCAGTATTCTAATCATCAATATTTGCATCCTGATGCTCAGGTGCAATGCTATGTTGCTCAGGAGTTCTACATTGTTGGTCGGGTAGAGTGTTAGGTTCCTCATTGTAAGTAAACCTATTGTAGTCCTCTGGTTCTTTAGTGCTTTCCTTTTCATTCTTCTCTGCAAATTCATCTCTCTTTACATTTGCACTTTCAACATTTTTTTTAGAGGCTTTATTTATACATTTATAAGCCTTGCTCTTGGTAGAATACCCTAGAAAGATTCCTTCATCACTCTTGGAGTCAATTTTTCCATTTCTATCATTTATAACACTGACTGCCAAAAATTTTGAAATAACTTACATTGGGTGTGTATCCATACCATAGCTCATAAGGTGTCTTTTTCGTGTCTTTCTTCAATTGTACTCTGTTCAATGTGTAAACAACAATACTGAAAGCTTCCCTCCAGAAGATTTGGGTGATGCCTTTCTCTATCATTAGTGTCCTTGCACAATCAATTATGGATATGTTCCTTCTTTCAGCAATTCCATTTTGTTGTGGTGTTCTCAGTGCAGAGACTTGTCTTTTGATTCCATGCTCATTACAAAATTTAATGAATTCATCTGAAATAAATTCCCCTCCTCTATCTTACCTTAAGAATTTTAATTCTTTACCACTTTTCTTCTCAACCATTGCCTTATACCATTTAAACATCTTAAATGCTTCTGATTTATCTTTTAGAAACATGATTGTCATCATTCTAGAGTAATCATCAACAAAGAGAATAAAATATCTATCCCCATAATAACTCTTTGTCCTCATAGGTCCACATAAGCCAGTATGGACTAATTCTAGAATTGCATCAAATGTATGGATTTTGCTTTTAAAACTAGACTTTGTCATTTTACCTTTTTGACAATTCTTACACGTGATGTTGTCGGGCTTGCTCATTGTCAGTAAGCCTCTGACATTTCTCTTTTTTCTAATATTTATCATGTTGTCAAAATTCACATGAAACAATCTTTTGTTCCACAACCATATGTCTTTGTTTGTAGCAATCAAATAAGTGGTGTCAGTATCATTTAGATAGAATAAGTTACCTTTTGTCTTCTCACCAGTACCAATCAGATTTCCTGATTTGTTGAAGATCTTTGCCTTCTTATTTTCAAATGCTACTTTGTGACCTAAATTATTCAACTGAGAAACACTCAATAGATTATAATTCAATCCATTTACCCAATAAG
>MU228133.1:2064954-2082795 GCA_018584345.1 Thuja plicata | reverse complement strand
CAACAAAGTTAACAAATAAGAATACTTTCTTTACGTGAAGGTTTTGGTAAAAATATTGGCAACTTGCTTGGATGTTGGGCAATAGTAGACTGATGACTTGTCCATGAATGAGATCCCCAATGTAGTGCATCTGGATGTCAATATTCTTGGTCCTTTGATGATGGATTGGGATACATGAGATTTGAGTAGCACATTGATTGTCTCAAATATGATTGATGGTTGTTTAGATTGAATACCAAACTCAATGAGAAAATTCTGAAACCAAATAGCCTCAGTTTTGGTACTCGGCTTCAATAGAAGATGGACCAATAAAAAATTGCTTCTTTCTCTCTAACAAACAAGTCTTGAACCAAGTGAGAAGCTATAAGTTGAAGTCGTGAACTTATAGCTTCTCACTTGGTTCAAGACTTGTTTCTTAGAGAGAAAGAAGCAATTTGTTATTGGTCCATCTTCTATTGAAGCCGAGTACCAAAACTAAGGCTATTTGGTTTCAGAATTTGTTTTTTTTTAATTCAATTTGCGTCAAAATTTTGACATTAATTGGTCGAACGCTTGCGTCGTGGGTTTGGCATCTTGGTCGAAACAAAAAGAGTTTGGTCAAAATGTTTCAACCATTCCGTGTCAAAATTCCGCATCGTGGGTTTGGAATCCTAGTCGAAATAGAAAGAGTTTAGTCGAATTGCTTCGACCATTTTGTGTCAAAAAATTTCAAACATTTCGACTAAATTTGGTCGAAACTTTTCAAACATTTCGACGAACATTGGGCGCAGTTTCAACAAATAATGTGGGCATTTGAATATGCTAATTTTGACCAAGTTTGTGTATAAATTTTGACGTTAACAAGAATGTGTCAATCGTTCGACGATAAAAATACCAACAAAGCAATTTGTGGGTCTTTCAACCAATTTGCGTAGATAATTCGACCAATTTTCGTCGAAAATAGGGGCCAATTTTACTAGTGGGTGTGACTTCAGTTTTCATCGAGATCTCCATCCTTGTCTTTTCTATTGGACAACACTGAAATTGTTTCCATCGATTTACTCTGTGTTTTTCTCGTCGGGCAACACTGTAACTTTCCTCGTCGGTAATGCAGTACATTAGCTCATTGGGTAACACTGTAACTCTACTCTTTTACTCTGACTGTCGGTGTGCACTCTGTTAGTGTATGCAGTCACTTAGTGAATACTTGACTTGTATGCATTACTGATAGCATAGCCTTTGATTCATCGGTTCTTTGAAGTCTTTGGCATTATTTCCATGACCATACAGATTATATCAAGTTGACATCAATGACAATACAATACAATACAATACATTAACTGATTTAATGCCCCTCATGATCATCAGCTTAACATCTTCAAACATTCAATCAGTTACATGTCATCACTAAAAACCCATTTAGCACCAATCACATTTTTGTTCTTAGGTCTTGGAACCAATTCCCAAGTTTTTTTTCCTTTATCTATTCAAGTTCTTCTTCCATAGCTTTATTCCAAGATTCATCTCTACATGCTTCATCAGTAGTTTTTGGTTTGACTTGAGAAATCAAACAAATTTCTTCTCTAGATTTAGATCTAGTCATCATGCCCTTACTTACATCACCAATTATTTGATCTTCAGGATGGTTATTCTTTACATACCTTGGTGTCTTAGGAGTCTCAGTAACCTCAATCAATTCATCTTCAGTCTCATTGTCAACCATCAAAGATTCTTTAGGTTCAGCAATAACCTCTTTCATTTTTGTAATCTGACCACAATCATATCTTCTTTCCTGGATCTGAAAATTTTCATCTATCCTCACATTGGCGCTTTCAATCAACTTCCTCAATCTCAAATTGTAACATTTATATGCTTTACTCTTAGTATAATAACCAAGAAAAATTCCTTCATCACTTCTAGCATCAAACTTGCCTATTTCATCGTCTCTCTTGATATAACATTTACTACCAAATATTCTGAAATATTTCACAGTAGGTGTATGATCAAACCATAATTCATAAGGATTTTTACATGTACCTTCTCTTATCTAAATTATGTTCAAAGTGTACACAGTAGTACCAACAACTTCTCTCCAGTGAACATGTGATACATTACCTTCCAGTAACATAGTCCTTGCAGCATCTAATATAGTTATGTTTCTTTGCTTTGAAATCACATTCTATTGTGGTGTCCTAGGTATAGATGTCTAACTGAATATTCCATTCTCTTCAAAGTATGAATTAAATAACTCTGATGTAAACTCACCACCTTTGTCTGATCTCAAACACTTTATCTTCAGGCAAGATTCATTCTCAACTTTTGCTTTAAATAACTTGAACTTGTCAAATGCTTCATATTTCTCTCTCAAATATGTAACCCACATCATCCTATAATAATCATCAACAAAAAGTATAAGGTGCCTTTCACCATAGTATGATCTAGTTCTTGTAGGATCACACAGATCTGTATGCACCAGAACCAACTTCCCTTTTTTTGAATAAGCTTTGCTTTTAAAAGTGCTTCTAGTTTTCTTCCCCATAACACACTCTCTACACATAGTGTTAGATGGCTTCACAATCTTAGGTAGATCTCTTACTGATTTTTTCATACTCTCCTTCACAATGTTATCAAAGTTAACATGACAAAATCTTTTGTGCCATAACCAACTATCGTCAACCTTCACAATAAAAAAAGAAGCTTCAGATGTATTCAATTCAAATACATTACCTCTATATTTAGTACCAGATGCGATCAAGTCTCCTGATTTAGTTCTGATAGAGAATTTCCCATCAATGAATTTCAATTGATAACCCTTTTCCACTAATTGTCCAACACTCAACAGATTATGCTTAAGTCCATCAATAAGTAAAGCATTGTCAGTATTAGTCTTCCCATCTAGATAAATAGATCCTATTCCAATGATAAGCTTAGAATTATTGTCACCAAATCTGACAACACCACCATTATGTCTTTTCAAACTCACAAACTTATTTTTATCTCCGGTCATATGATGTGAACAACCATTGTCTATAACCCATTCATATTTCTTTTCAACACAGGATACTAAGGCTTTTTCCTCATGCATAGGTTCATCATCTTTAATGGAAATAAATCCGATTTCATCATAGTCATCATCATCATCATCATCAGATACACCTTCACTAGCATAATAACATTCCTTGTCTTTTGAATACTTAGACTTGAAAACTTAGGTTTGTGCTTCGAAACTCTTGTAGGACATCTGGATGCAAAATGACCAATCTTGTTACATGAAAAAAATTTCAAAGGTAATTTGCCTTCAAATTTTCCCTTACCTCTCTTTTCTCTTCTAGTAATCAGTGCCACTACTTCATCTAGCTTTATTTCTCCTTCTTGTATCTATTCCCATTCATTAGCATAGTCTCCAAGTTCTTCTCTCAGGTCACCACTATTGGTGCTCGCATTTCCAGATAAGGTATTTTTGTTCTTATGCATGGTTGCCTTGAATGCTGACTCAACCTTAGCTAAAAAATCTCCCAATTTTGTGGCCTCAAAAGTAGTTAGCTTTCTGATCAAAATCTCTCTAGTAAAGTTAGATGCCAAACGTATAATCTCCTCTATATATTGTACTTTGGTTTTGTAAATAGGTTTCAAAGATCTGAGTATCTTCGCAATCACTTCTTCCTCACTGTAAGTGCCTCTAGAGTTTTAGATGCCTGTAATCACTTATTTAATTCTCTATGCATATGCCCTAATGTTCTCATCTTCTCTCATCTTCATTGATTCAATTTTTGTCTTCCATTTCTAAAGCTTTTCCTATTTATTAAACTTATCTCCAATATATAATGCTTCTAATCTTGTCCATATCTCATGTGCAAAGTCTATGTATTTTACTTCTATGAATTCACCTTCAGAAAGTGCTTTGATCAAGGATTCCCTTGCAACCATATTACATGAAAATAGCTTCTTTTCATCTTCAGTAGCCTTCTCCAATTCATCCTCAGATGCTATCTTTTCACTCTTCTTTGTGATCATCCAGTAATCAATTCCCAAACATAGTAAGTGTGTTCTCAATTTTTTCTTCCAAGTGTCAAAGTTTTCAAGATATATTTTAGACTATCCTTCCTGTAGTAAATCATCTTCAGGATCACCTCAAGTTGTTAAGCTTTCTCTCTAAGGACTAGTAGCTCTAATACCAATTTTTAGGAATAACAGTAAACAAGACAACTGAGAGGGGGGGTGAATTAGTTGTAATACAGATAATAAAACTTTAAACTTTATAAACCAAAACTGCAATGCAAATGATAAAACAGTAAATGCCAACACCATAACACAATATTTTTTGTCGAGGAAACCCTGTTAAAGGTAAAACCCTGGTGGGAATTATCACCCACAAATAATGTACTGAGAGTATAGTATCCCTGTTAAAATATTTAGCCATGTTAGGAGCTTATTACAACATTACAATACACAGTCCCTATTAGGAGACAGACCCTGTTAGGAGTCAAGAAAAGTAGTAGGCTCACTGCCAAGGCACACTGCCCAAATAAGGTTAAAACCACCCTCAAGGATTCACAATCCGAACAAGTGTATATAGAAAATATATAATCCAGTGAACTATTTGATAGCAACTATCTTTTCTTGGTTAGTTCCAATGAAGCATAATAATCAACTCTTCTCTACATCCAGCAGTCAACAAGCCTCATAGCTTCCACAATTCTCTACCACATCTTTCCAGAAGAAAAGATCTCACATATATACCCTCTTACAATAATTCTCTAGGTCGGCCAATTAAGCTTTCCCAATATACAAATAATTGATTAGGTCGGTCAATTAAGGCTTTCCAATATATAAATAAATATATAACCCCTTGCTAAGATACACACAGTACCTATAACAAGTAAACATAAAATGCAATCTATCACATATACTTCTAGATCCGCAATCCATGCTCACAATTCATTTTACACGCTACATGTCTAAAGTCAGTCACCAGATAGGTCTCCTCCATAATATATGCCCCAGCTGACATCACCAGTAATCACACAATAAAAAAACTCAACTCATTATTCCAACATATGTCAGTTTTCCACCAGTAAGCTTGCTTCATCTGAAATATATTTTCCTGAAAGATATACCCAAAACACAGAGACCTACTCTGTCCAGTATCACAGTTACAGTCCAGAAACCAGTCTTCACCAAATCAACTGTAACATCTGCAATATGCAACATAAATCCAAGAGACCTTAGACATAAGTTCAACACATGTCCTTCTTCATATATCCAACTTTGATCATTCTGAATCATATGTACAGTGTCTGTACACTTCTTCCAATTAAGTAACCAGTTTGTCTTCTCCACATAAACATATGTTGATATCAGTGACAAAACATGAATATCAACAGTATGATCAATACCAAAAAAATGATATCATCCAACATTTTTACCTTTTTATCTTCACTCTGTGTATTGTACTTTTCATACTCCATTCCTCCAAATTTTCCATACTTCTTCAGTGTGTCTACAATTTCATCTAAACTCCTTAGTGCTAGGGATTTTTTTCCACAACTTTGAATTTACTTAAATCTTCAAAATTAGTCTCATTGTCTGGTGTTAGCTTTAGCTTTCTTATTGGTTTATTTACTATCTTCTTCCCTCTAACATAAGTTTTGGTTCTCGGTAGCCCAGCCTCGAGTTTATTCTATCCTCTTAGTGTAAGATAAGATCTTTTAGTTCTCCTTGTGCATCTAACACTTGGTGATGCTTTCATCACTTGTGGTTTCTCCTCTTTCTCAACAAATTTCTCTTTAGTATCTTCCTCATAATTAACTCCAAGATTCTTAGTCAAATCATAAATCATTTTACTTGATTTCTTTTGTGCTTTGGGCATTAAGATTTCTTTCTTAATTCTCTCTTTCACTTCCTCATAGGTTCCATAATGTTTTTCTCTTTTTTTAGCAGGCTTAGCTAGTAAAGCTTCAATTTGCTATAAATCAATATCAATATCTATTTCATATCCCATTGTTTGTATCCAAGAAGTTCTAGGCTCAATAACCTTAATAATGCATGTGTCGGTATTAACCTCAAAATATATAGTGTCTTCATACTTCTCCACTAGTTGAGGTGGAATCATATACCTCTTATGCATTTTGGTTTGAAAATTTGAGAAATAATCATTCATTACCATATAAAAATTATATCCTAAGCTCAAAATGTATTCATTTATCTAATATATAACAGGCTTATCTACACTCCATGTTACATTTCCAACAAATGGAAAGAAGTTCTGGAAATAGAAAAATATGCTTACCAGCAATGATCCAAACTTCAGTGTGTTGGTCTTGGATTTCAGTATGGTATTCATGTTATCATCAAGATGCTTCAACTAAACCTCACATAAGTCAATCTACATTCCTTTCTTCACAATATTATATGCTAGATCTACTGCTCCACACGGTACACTATCAACTCAGGAAGACTAGAAGACTTGGTATAATATAATATTACATGAAAATCTTAATTCAGGATCTTCCATGGTTAATATCCTTAAACCTTTTCCATCCCATTTTGCTTTAGCCAGCTCACTCATCTTGTTCTTGTCAAACTACTTGATGGCCTTCGGTCTATCACCAATTGGGTAACCAGTCACAATGTGTAGAACGTCCTTAGTAATTTTGAGTGGTTGATCAAGCCACATAAATTGATCCTGAACTCAGATAAGAACCATCCCAATTCACTTGGTCTTGAATACCCTCAGTAGATGTTGGGAATGATTCAAAACCTTGGTCTCCATATGAATGTGGCCATCCTTCAACTTTCTGCTCATACACAACTTCTTAAATGAAGTATCAATCTCAGCTTCACAGATTACCTCAATCTTACATTGAATAAAGGCTCAAATATCTTCAATCAAGATAACCCTTGCCAGTATGGATGAGAGATCTCCCATCATATCAGGTTATATAGCCTTAACGGGGTGAATCTTATACTTCAGTTTGATAGGATCAACCATCTCAATAACAATTGGGTTTCTAGCCTTAGGTGCCATTACTTCCAGATTCAAAAAATACTCAAAAGAAATAGGGTTTTGATTACTAAAAATAAAATTCTCTTTACATAGGTCAACAATAGAAATCACTTTAAATATGCTTGAAAGATCTTAGAATGGATTAGAATTACCTTAATACTCACTCAAATTCGCTAGAAGGCTCAACTCTGCAACTTTCTCAATGTGCTTTTTGGAAATGGTAAGTAAAAATGATATGTGATGTGGTCTATTTATACCTTTTTATCAATTAGGGTTTCCAACAATTATAAATGTAGAAATTAATTCTCTTACTGACTTACTTTTATCGATTACCATTTCTCATTTCATTTAAGCAAATGATATAACACTACAATCCCTTTATCGATAAAACATGAAAGATAAACTTCACAAAATATATCCAAATGCATCTAAATATGCTCATATGGATCTCTTCTCATATGCTAGGAACTAATTTAAGATTTGGAATGTTACTATGCAGTTCCTATACATACCTCTCACCGATTAGGTGGAGTTAAGTGCACCCAACCCAGAGGCTTTGGTGCAATCAACTGTTCCAAAAGATGTCCCATCATCTTGTGACTTCCTTATCCAAGTTTTTTTCATTTGATTTCTCACTTCTTCAACATTTACTTCTGTTTTTCTAGATGTCTCTTCCTTGGTTGGAGCTTTACCTCATTACCTATAGTCTTTGGCTAGGTTTCCTACCTTGTGACAGTGAGAACATGTCATACCAAGATCTCTCCATGCTTATCGGTTGTTCCTTCCATGCAACATCATGCAATTTTCTGCAATATGTCCATATCTCCCACATGTTTCACATGAGAATCTTGTATTGTAGCCCCATTGTATTGATGTGCCTTGTTGGTTGCTTGGTGGACTCTGTCGGTTGGGAACCCATTTATCATTTATCCTTTGTAATATACAGTCTTCAGATTCATGACCATAATTATTGTAATTATTGCAGTAACCATCAAATTTAGGTTTCCTTTTGTTTTTAACAGTCTTTGATCTGCACTCAAATCTTGATGTCCATATTTTTTTTGTTATAACAGTGTCCATCAAATTTAGGTGTGTTCGGTGACTTACAACTTTTGCTTCTGCACTCATTGGTTGTATGTCTAGGTTTCCCACAATACTAGCAATTTGGCTTTTTAATCTTTAGTAGGGTAGTGGTATCTTGGTTTTCAGGTCAGTTGGAGGACTCACCTTTCTTAGCAGTGTTGTCTTCATTGAATCCAAGTCCAGTTTTGTCTTTCGGTTGCTTCTGACTTCTAATCTATCTATCATATGTCCTTAATGCTTCTTCACTTCATTTTAGTACTTCATTAGCTTCTTTCTCTTCTTTCAATTCATTACTTATTCTTTCAATCACATTCTTCAATGCTTGATTCTCAAATTATTTTATGGTTATCTATGTATTTTCATTTACTAATTGATTGGTCATAGCATAGTGATTTTGGGTCTCATTGTCTTTCTCATTAAGTCTTATCTCATATTGTCTTTTGTCTTCTTCTGCCATCCTCTTTTCATCTTCAACTTTTCCCTTAGATTCAATTATTTCTATCAACCTTATGCTTTGAGATTCGTGATCTTTCTTCATTAAGTCCAACTGCTTGGTAAGTGCAATATTATTTTCCATTAGGTCTGCAATGGTTGTCTCATATTCATCATTTAGACTCCCTTCAAATGCAATCTCAAGTACATCAACATGCTCTTGTATAGACTTTAGTTCATTACATAAATGCCTCCTAACCTTTAGTGACTTTTCCAGTTTCCTCCTCAAATCATTAATCACCTCTTATGCATTTTCTAATTCAAACTCAAGACCTTCAATCATTTTAGATTGCTTGTAACTTTCCATGGTTGTGATCTTTACTCTCAGGTGTTTAAACCTTTAACTCAAGAGTCTAGCTTTGATACCAATTATTGCATTAACTATGGAAAGTTAAGTAATGAGAGGGGAGGGGTGAATCAGTACCAATAAAAATTTTAAACCTACAATTTGATCATATACCAAACTGAATATATTACAAGTAGTCATAGTGAATCATATAAACTAAAACATGTAGACACAACTCATAACACCAAGAATTTTGGTCACGCAGAAATCCTTTTTTAGAGGAAAAAACTATGGTGGGGATGACACCCACAAACCTTCACTAGTGTAGCAAAAAGGGTGCTCAGTTAGAGATACAATATTAGCTATTTATGATAGCTTACCCTATTAGGAGTATAATAAGACTTATTCAGTCTACCTTGTGAAAGGATTTTACAATATTTAATCTAAGAGATGTACCCTGTTAAAGGACATATAATATAAGACTTTTTAGGGCCTATCCAGTAATGGGATTTATACTACTCCTAATACAGAAAAACTTATTACAAAATGTATGTGTAAATGCATCAACCAAATGATGCCCTGACTCTTTATGATCACTAACTTTATTACCTCAAAATGTATTTGGTAGCTCAATAACTTAAACTATGCTTTACTCTGCATATATCTCCTTCACTTATTATCTCCACTTCATACACATCCCCTCATCATCTTCTATATTATGTTTCTCTGATATTTTATATGACTTCCAGGCGGTTAATAAAGATGTAGGGCTTCCTGATTCAACAGTGGAGATTAAGTGGTGCAATATTAGTTACACTTCCAATGCATTATTCCTTCTTTATTTTCATTGGTATATTTGCCTTGTGATCATTTACAATCAGCTATTTACAATCACAATGTTCTAACTAATGCTCACCTTGGATTCTATAAAATATCCAGTGCTTGGTGTCTAGATTCAATGTATATGCATTGAATGATTATGTCAGCTTTGTGAAACTCGGTAACATGTTTTATTCTTGCTTAGTGACATAGTGTGCTTTGTTTGGTAACTATCACTGCTCGGTGACTTTCTCAGTAATTGACTCGCTCGGTGACTTTCTCGGTAATTGATTCGCTCGGTAACTGTCTTTGCTTGGTGCATGTCTATGCTCGGTGCATTACTATATTTCTTTACCGACTGTCTCTATGCACTTTACCAAATAACTTTTATGAACAATATGACTTTGGAAAAACTAATGACAACATAATAAATTGGGTAGGAGTAACACTTTTCAATCTGTTCCAATTATTCTTCCATAGCTGTAACCCAAATTTCATCTTTACATACTTCATCAACATCCGTAGCTTCAATCTTAGAAATCAGACAAATTTCATTTCTTGCAATTCTTCCTCTAGTCTGAACACCTTGATTCCTATCACCAATAATTTGATTTTCAGAATGATTTAACCTTGCATACCTTGGATTTTTTGTATTTTCATTTGTATATGACTCTTGTGTCTCCACGTCTTCCTCATTTGCACCTTCTTCATCCTGATCAATCAAACCATTCTGATTTTGATTTTGTACTTGTATTTCCTGATTGCCTTCCTCACCATCTGATTCATGTGTGCAAGACCTGGCTTGTGTATGATAGTTTTCATCCACTTTAACATTAGCACTTTCAATTATCTTCCTCAACCTTTTATTGTAACCCATGTATGATTTTCTCTTTATAGAATAACCAAGAAAGATTCCTTCATCACATGTAGGATCAAATTTCCCTAAATCTTCATCTCTTTTGGTGTAAAATTTGCTTCTAAAATTTCTAAAATACTTTACTGTAGGAATATGTCCATACCATAACTCATAAGGGGTCTTACTAGTACCTTGCTTTATTTGAACTTGATTCAATGTATAAACTGCAATGCTAAAAAATTCTCTCCAATAGACTTGTGGTAAATTTCCCCTAGTCATCATTGTCCTTGTAGTGTCTAGGATGGTTCTATTTCTTCTTTATGAAATACCATTTTGTTGTGGGTTCGTAGAGTAGAAATTTGCCTCTTTATCCCATGCTCTTCACAAAATGCATTAAATTCACCACATGTAAATTCTCCACCTCGATCAAATCTCAGACATTTCATCTTCATACCTATTTTAGTCTCAACCATAGTCTTAAATATTTTGAATTTGTCAAAAGCCTCAGATTTATCCTTTACGAATCTAACCCACATCATCCTTGAATAGTCATCAATGAATAGTGTGGAATATCTATCACCATAATAGCTTCTAGTTCTAGCAGGGCCACACAAGTCTCTATGTACCAGATCTAACGATCCACTTGAAGAATAAGTATTTCTTTTGAAATTAGATTTAGTTTTCTTACCCAACTAACACTCCTTACACATCAAATTAGCAGGCTTCAATAATTTAGGTGAATCCCTCATTTCTCTAGTAGTGTTTATCTTCACAATATTATCAAAGTTCACATGAAAAAATCTTTTGTGCCATAACCAACTATCATCAACTTGAAAAATAAGACATCTATTCTCTATATTATTCAAATGAAATACATTACCTTTGGTCTTTGTTCCTAATAGAATCTCAATTCTAGGACTCCCAATGATTTTCACATTCCATCCTTGAATTTTAGATTATAACCTTTGTCAACTAGTTGTCCAACACTCAAAATATTATGTCTTAGACCTTTAACATATAAAACATCATCATTGTTATTCTTACCATCAAGTGTAATGGAACCTCTACCTCTGATCATCCAAGGAGTATTGTCACCTAATCTGACAATATCACCATCATACCTTACCAACTTCACAAACTTTCTTTTATCTCTGGTCATATGATATGAACAACCACTATTAATAACCCATTAATCTTCCTCATCCACATGTGAAACCAAGGCTCTCTCCTCATTCAAGAAAGTAGGATCCTCATCTTTGATAGCAATGAACACAATCTCATCTTCGCTCTTTTCAGATTCATCATCATTTATTGTATCAATTTATGCTACATGTCTAAATTTTTTAAAGATACCTCAAGTTCATGTTCAATTTTGAAAGGGGTAAATACATTTTCATTCTATTTCTGATTGCAATTGTTGAATAAAATAAAATTTTCCATTTGATAATATATGCTAAAATGAGGAAAATGTACAACTTGCTATCCTATATTTTCAAAATGGAGAAGAAGAGAAAAAAATCATTGTTTTTATTCATTCCATGTGCAAATGGGTTACAAATGTACATTTATTTACAAGAGAAAATAGAAAAGGAACTGAATATTCATTTATTACAAGATATGTTTCCATATGTTGTCTATTCAAAGAAAGGGAAGTACAGTGCATAAAAATGTTCCACACAAACAGTGGTTACTAATAATGGAGATCCTCCATTGCATGATAATGGAGGAATATTGTATTGAAGGAGAGTCTGGGTTCCGCATCCTTGAAGTGCACCAACAAAGTAGTAGGAAAAAAGGGAGTTAGTTCTCAAAATTGAGAAATGAAAGATCTCATAGCATACCCTTATTTCTGCCTACCATACATCCAGAAGTATGTGAAGAAAAGGTTGAATGAACTGAAGTATCATGTTTTTACTAACAATGTGTGTGTCATGTGCAGATATAGGTACGTGTGTAAACTTGTCACCATGTGGAATTTATTGGGTTCCCACAAGGGTTGAGCCTAGCAAGACGAGAATTATGTATACATAGATGAGTTATGGAAGGGACACATTTATTGTTAATGTGAAACCTTTTAACTCACAGGAGCAGGTGTAGATAGATACTATGAAAGGGACATTCTATCTCAAAGTGAAACCTTTTTAGTTAGAGAAGCGTACAGTCACAGACAATAGTATTGAATGGTACAAGGAAATTGATTTATAAGAGCATTTAACCTTACAAATTTAAATCATTCAACGATAAGAGATAGTGCCAACAATGCAGAAAGACAAGGCTATAATGCAAAGAATAGTCATAAAATTTGTTATATATCATAAGGACAGTTACATTAAGCAATTCCACCCTTTCACAACCATTTTTAAGATAAAGAATGTAGGGGGAAATACAAGATGTTGAACAAGGAAAGTATAGATGCAAAGGAACAACAAAAGTAAACCCAATTAAAAGTGATCAATGTCAACTGAAATATTAAATAAGTGACTTACAATGCCTTGCAGTTATCAATATAGTAAAGTCTGATGTAAATTATAATTCTCGCAACAGTGCAATTGATGATGAACTGAGGTTCATTGTCATTACAAATACTAACATATCATGAAAAGAATCAAGGGTCTGTTATGAAGCAACAAACATTAACCTAAATACTATGAATTGCATGGAGGAAGCCAATTCAAACCGAGCATAGTAGGAAGCCAAAATTGAGATATGCAATACTATACCCTGCTAAAATAGTACACTCTTCACAAACAACATTATAGCAAGAGGAGGACCATGGTAATTGTAGACACCCTAAAATGGACATATTTGCGACCTTACATTAAAACACTAATTTCCATCTATTAATTAATAGTTTTTTAATCATTAATTAATCATCTATTTCTTCTAAATCCATTCCTCAAATCATTTTAATCATTTCCCCAAAATTAATTAAATTATTGAGTTTATTTAATTAATTAATCTTCATTAATTAATTAATTCAATTTTCTAAAGTTTAAATTTAAATATTTAAACTTATTAATTAATTCTTCTAATTAAATTAATTTAATTTCACTCAATAATTCAATTCTAAATAAAAAGAATTCAATTACCACAAAGATTTGAATACTTTAGTTATAAAAATCAATTAAATATTCAAATAAATCTTTTCTCAAGTTCAAAAAGGTAACTCGTGATCAACTTTTTAGTTAACTAAACATTACCTCTTCTCTCCAAGTTGAAGAGGTGGAGTTTACTAGTTTCTTATCAGTTAACTAAAACATTATCTCTTCTCTCCAAGTTGAAGAGGTGGATTTTATTGGTTGCTCCTCAGTTAATCTAAAACATTCTCTCTTCTCTCCAAGTTGAAGAGGTGGAGTTTAGTAGTTTCTCCTCAGTTAAATAAAACATCACCTCTTCTCTCCTAGTTGAAGAGGTGGAGTTTACTTATTACTTCTCTAGTTCCTTTTGATCTCAACCATTCATTCTCTAATCTATGGGATCAATCTCAACCATTCAAATCATTTTCCATATTCTATATAACCAACCCTTCACAACCATTTCAAGATTTTGTACACCCTTACTCTGCAAGATTCTCATACGAAGCATCAAAGAATTCTTGTGATCATAATCGATAATCATTTTCTCAACACTCCCAATTCATAGACGCTATTGATACCAATACTGAGCACCACACACACAACATTTCAGAAGGAGTAGAGAGAAGCAATAAAATCCTTGAGCACTGTAGTTTGCATTCATTTGTTTTCCTCTATATTTTCTTGTTATTTTATTATCGATAGGTTCGTTCTTAGTAGTTTGATTGATTTCTTTCATTACAAATCAGTGAACCCCTTGTTAATTTGAGATTGGGAGCAGAATTGGATCTACACATTTTGGTGAACTCTATGTGAATCGAATAGCCTAATAATTTCTTGAAGATGACAAACAGAATTTCCTGGCCTCGATCGTATGGACGCAGTTCCTTTTTTTTTAATTTTTTCAATAAATTTGTAATTTTGCAATTGACAAATGTTTGCCGTAATTGATGAAACTTTTCCGCAATCGACTAGTTTAATGCCTCAATCGATTTCTGGGTTTCGCAATCATTTTTTATAGTTTTTGTCTCTATTTCTAGGTATTTTACCGCAATTGGCCAATCTATTTCACAATCACCAGAATAATTTTGCAATTGCCAGAAGATTACCACAATCGACAGAATATTATAGCAATTTACCACAATTGCCTGCCAAAATTTTGCAACTGACAGAATCATTTCGCATCTTACGGAAGAATTTTACAATTGTTGTGTTTTATTAATTTATTAATCAAATCTAATTTTTTTCTTGGTTTCTATGCAGGAATGAAAAAATGACATATGACCAAAAGGATAATCAGACGAACCCTGCGTTCTAGATCGCTAAGAGCAGCCATAAGGAGAACCGCTAACTATTGCACACAAAAAAGGGCAATCTTGGAAATCATAGTAGAAGATCAAAGAGAATCTTTCAACAGGTATATAGATTCTCTCAAGTGTTTTGCAGCTAAGTACAAGGTTACCATTAGCCAAAATCTAAGCCCAAAATACTACACATTGGTTTTTGACAAAAATAGGACATACATACTGTAAAGGATAAAATGAATGATGTATATTGTGGTGTGTTCATTTAATGTAAAATCCCTTACATTTAAATATGTTATGGGGGTAAATAAGATGTTCTCCTTCTATCCCTAGATGTGTAAATGAAAGATCCAAGTTGATTAACCCAAGAGGAAGGATCAATGCATAAATGAATCAATCATTTAGAAATAAGAAAGAAGGAAGATCTTAAGTACCCGTTTTTGATTAATTTGATTAATTTGAATGTGTATTTTAGATTTAGGTATATTGAAAACCTTAATTGAATTGAATAGGAGAAATACACTAACCTTGAAATATTGCAGATCAAAGAATTCTATTTTCTGAACCCTGTGTTGAGTTTCTAGAAAATCCGAGACCAGATCTGGAATAGAAACGTAGAGACAGACAAAACCCAGAAATATTTTTCCGTTCTAAGATAGTTCTGATTTGCACCCTCAAGTCAATGTCACCATTTGCTAGAATTTATGATTGTGCCCTAGGTCACAATTGACCTAAAAAGTCTCAGACTAAAATTTTGTTTTTAAATCCCAGAAGTTTTCTGAAAAGGGTATCTGAATCTCCGTCCTGATCTGCTATTCTGAACCTGTTCCTACAAGAAAAAGGGGTTTGTTTGTTGTGGAGGGGTTTGCCTTAGTCAAACCCCAGTTTTGGAATTAACCTCAAACATATATAATTGAAATTGCAGAAATAAACAAAGTAAATGAAATAATTCACCTTGCTCGTAAAAATATTCCTTGTGGAGGATTCGAATCCTTGAATCCACAAGTATGGATGCACCAAATGAATGTAGAATCTAGAATGTTGGATGTCTTCAATCAATTTCTTGGTAGATCTTCAACACCAATCTTGAATGCGTTCTTGAATTGGAAGAGGCTTGGAGGAATGTAGATGGAGAAATCTTCAACAAGAGGGCTCCATGGAGCTTGAATCCTTCAATGACCACCAATGGATCTCCTTGATGAAAATGGATGCTTGAGAAGTGCTTGAGAATGGATGAATGCTTCAATGGCCACTTGGCTTGCTTCAAATTTTTCTTCTTCACCTTTGGAATCCACTCTTCAAGTCTTGAAAGTTTTATGATTCTTGATTATGCTTTTTCTTCTTGATGCTTAGAGATCTTTTAGTGCTTACAGAAAATGAGAGGAGAAAGCTTCCTTTTATATGAAATTAGGACACAATCTTCTAGAGAGGCTAAAATAGGAGAATTAAATTATAATTGGACCCATGCCCCTAGAAGAGGACCTATGTTAAATATAATTTAGGATTTGTTGTCCCGAAGTCCGAAACAGCCGACCCGAAAGCGGGAATTAACTTTTTCCAAAGACCGACATCTAAAAAACCCTAAGATTCTGAAATTTGGGCCCTAGACCTAAAAAAGTTCAATTTTGACCTAGGTCAAGGTTGAGGTCGACCTTGACCCAAAAAGGTCGACCTAGACCCCAAGGCCAAAGTCCCAGTTTCTCAGTCTAGGTTGCCAGAAATAGGCTAAAAAGAGTGCAAATGGGGCAGAACATGAGCATAAAGCCATATCAAAGTCAGGAACCCATTCAAGGTGCTTGACATGACCCCAAACCACTTACCTGGAAGGCTAAACCAGTCTACCATGGAAGTGCTTCCATTTTTCGACTATGCATTTAGCCCCCACTTTAGCAAGAGTATGGACTCAATACAAACTCTTGGTAAAGGAGATCATAAAGAATAGATAATCTTATTGGAATCATAAAGGGACAAAGAAATCCTCAATCCCCCTAGGGACTTAATTCTTTATCAACCCTAAGATCACGATAAGAGAGATATCACCAATTAAGGAGAGAGAGAGGGTATGGTTACCTCGCCCAATGAGAACTTATGTCCCATTGTGAATCATACAAGAAAAAAGTATAACTGGAAAGAGGGAGTTGAACCGCCTAGTGAATGTGGCTACTCACTAGTCAACCCATCAGTGAGATCCACTCTTAAGGACACCTTCCAACCTTAAGGGATCAAAACATTGTATATTGAAACTAGAGGGATCAAGAGATCCGTGTAAATTTAAATTGGAGGGATCAAGAGATCCTAAAAAGTAAAATGTCCATGCTTTAAGGATTAACCTTTAATCCATAAAGGGAAAAAAATTTAAGTATTGAAAATTTTTTGAACGTGTGTGTGTGCAAAAAGTGAGTAGAGCATATGCCCCCATGTTAAAGTCATTGCTAGCACTTTAACAGGAGCAATGGCTTTGACAGAAACATAAACAACTCTACTGATTATGTTTCCACTACGAGGTGCCCCCAAACGAAGACAAATCAAGGGAAATATCACATAAACATACAAAGAACACATAAGGGTCTACCTACTGTGGGGTCAGTATGATCATAAGATAACATGTACATATAAATATGATATTATTGCAAATTAATTGACAGGGTTCCCCAAAGAAAGTAGAACCACGAAGTATAAGCCAATCAGGCACATCGCCTACTCTCCCCATCTTGGTTTATATCATGTTGGGAAGGTGGGAAAGTTGCAAGAGGAACTATATCCAATACAGTAGGAATAATAGCCAGTTCCAAACAAGGATCCTCTTGAGAATCGTGTTGCTCGATACTAGGTGTAATTGTCAATTGAGTTGAAAGCATATGAGGTAAGTCAATGTCAAGGTCAATGGTCTCATATTCATCACTAAGATCAATAGGATCATCTAAAGTATCCTCCTCATCAAG
>MU228133.1:2042033-2064111 GCA_018584345.1 Thuja plicata | reverse complement strand
GAATAATGGCATTTCTCATCTTCTTGCATTCTTAAATCCTCCATGTTAGCAATGGTCAGGTTGTTGGCTCTCATTCTGAGGGTAAAACTCAACATCCACATCTAATTAGGAGGCAACAGGTCGCTTCGATCATATTTACAGAGCAAGCAATTCATGTTTGTCTTTGTGAATTAAGCGATTGTGTAAGGACTATGTTGTGTTTGTGTTGAATTCAGAGGTCCACATTCAGCATACAACAAGATGCGAATAGGATCATCACACTCATTCATCTTAACATCATTTTGAATATTAACTTCTTTCAACACATCAGGCATAGGTTGATCAAAAGAAGATAAAGAGTCTTGAAGAAGAGAAGCATGGGCCCCAGCATTAGCTCTACACTTCTTATGATGTTCATTAGCAGATTTATTATGTTTTGATTTGTTTGACACATGTGGAGAACTAGGAGGAATAACCACTGATTCCTTCACAGGTTCTGTAGGAGGATTGATAGGATTCATAGTAGGCTGAGTAGCATTACTGAGAGGTTGAGAATTAGAGTTATTAGTAATGGATAAAGGAGGTATAGAAGGAGTGGGAAAAAGAACACGGTTGAGATCTATCTGAGGCATGCTTAACTCGATAATCTTGTGATGTTTATAGGCTTGATATGAGCGAAAAAGGTTTTCAAGGTGAGGAGGACATGAGTTAGGAAATGAGGGCCAAAAGAAATCAAGAGTAGCACAATCTCTAGGCCTGGAAGGTTGATATAGACTATGATTAATCATTTTTACTTCTCCATTATGAATGAACTTAAGACATTTATGAATAGGAGAAGCAATAGCATGCATAGCAGTTATCCAAGGCAAACCAAATTTGACTTTAAATTGATCAGATGTAGGAATGATGATTAAGGTAGTATCTACAACCTTGCCACAGAGTTCAACGGGAAAGTTAATAGAACCAAGTGCAGGATAGAGAAAACCATTACAAGTTTGGATCCATGCATCCGATGGATCATAAAAATCACGTTGTAGGCCTTTCATAAAAAGATTTTCCTCAGTAATAACATTGATTAAAGATGTGGGATCGATAAGACAACCACGCCTAGGTATCTAAGAAATCCTAGCATAAATATAAATGGGGCCATCGGGAGCCTTAATAGTCTCAGAGTCATTAAAGGTAATTGAAAGTTCCCGAGGTCGCTTATCCTTAGTTTGTTTTTGAGGTTTAGGTAGAACTGGAAGTTGAGGTGGAGGTGAAGGATATTGAACAATGGGTTGAGATACAACAATGCTCTCCACATGATTAACAATTTGATTAAGATCATCCATCTTTGAATCGTAAACGATATCCACAGAAGATGGTTGAGCGATAGTAGTAGTATCATGTGTAGGTAGAGGATTTGTGTAGATTTGAAGGTTTTGATTAGGAGAAGAGACAAAAAAAATTCCATTACTATCAATATTATCAACAGATAAAGCATTGGAATCGATTAATTCTTGAACTTTACTTTAGAGAATAACATTTTTTAGTATCATGGCCATTATGGCGATGGTATTGGCAAAAAGCTTTAGAATCAAAGGATTTTGAGCTATTGTAGTAGGAAGGAGAGGTTGAATAGGAGGCAAAGTAATCATATTAGCACTTAACAACCTACTCATAATGGAATGTAAAGATTTAGAGAGAGGAGTAAATGTATGATTCATATGGAAAGCAGTGGATGCAGAAGTGGCATTGTGAGATGCAACAACAACTTGATCAGCAACCGCATTCATATGTTTATTAATCTTGATGTAGTTGTTAGGTTTTGGAAATTTATTAGGATTAGGAGCATTGTCACTCTTATCAACTGGAACAGGAGCCATTCGAGTGTTTCTCTCAAATTGACTCACTTGTAATTGATAATGATGAAGTGTTGCACAAAGTTATTGAAAAGAGGTAAATTCAGTAAGCAGAATCTTATCTCTAATATCCTTTTGTAAATTTGAAATAAACATGTGTTGAATATAAATATCAGGAACAGGATAAGAAATCTAAGCATACAAATGCTTAAATCTACCTATGAAATTAGTCAATTTTTCCTTAATGTTTTGTTTACAATTCATTAAATCAGTTAAGGAAACTTGTGGACCAATGTTATTTTGAAATTGTTGAATGAATGTATTAACAAGTTTAGGAAAAGAATCATTGGAATAAGGAGGTAAAGAACAATACCATTACAAATCCTTATCACGAAAGGTTCTAGCAAACAATTTAGCTAAAATCCTATGTTCATGAGCATAATCACTACAAAGGATTTGAAATGTTTTAACATGAGTAACAGGATCGCCTTTACCATTATAATTCTCTAGAAGAGGCATATTGGCTTTTTGCAGAACAGTAGCATGGATAATGTCTAAAGATAAGGGACTACCCATGTCACATGTAGGAATGATAAACTTGGATTGAGTTAATGATGCAAGTTGTTGTTGTAAAGATGACACAGTCTAAGCCAAACTAATAATTATGGAATCATTGGAAGACACAGGTGGCATAGGAATGTTAGGAACACTAGGAAATGTGTAGGAAGCAGCAAGAATAGAAGATACAATCGGTGGAACATTTGGGACCACGGTTGGAAGAGGATTAGTATAGGTAAAAGGTATACTATGATATGAAGGTTGTGAGGTAGGTAGAGATATCGGTGGAACACTCACAGGAATAGATGAAATTGGGAGAGATGTAGTCATCAAAGGAGGAGTATAAGTAGGAATACTAGGTAAAGTAATAGAAGAATCTTGACTAGCGATAGGAGGTGTATATCCTAGATCTTGAGCCTCTTGAGCTAAAGGTTTAACATTCAAATGCACAAGATGAGTGATACCACGCAAGAAATTAACACCTTAGTCACTATCACAAAGGAAATTCTTAAGAACCTCTATAGTTTGAATAGAATCTTGATTATGGTTTTCTTGGATAAGCCAATTTCCCATTTTATCAAGTTTAGTTGAAAGTTTTTGCACTTGTTCAGGAGGAAATCTTAAAGCATCCTCCTCATCATGAGATGAGTGAGAAGAGTTATGCTCCATAGAAGGATTGGAATCATGAGTATTCAAGTTGTCATCTGGGATCCTACGGAAAGGAGAGGAAGATTCAGGATCAAAGGAACCCATGAGTCTATGGCTTCTTCTAACCGGGATGCTATAAGTAATACTAGAAGTGGTAAAGCTCATACACCAATGCAATGAAAATGAACTAATTTAGAAAACAAAGAGTCGATTTTAATTTTTTCAAAGGAAATGCAAGAACATAAATGTAAAGGATAAAATGAATGATGTATAAATGGATAAAAGGATAAAAAGTCCTTATGGAGGATTTGAATCCTTGAATCTACAAGTATGGATGCACCAAATGAATGTATAATGTAGAATGTTGGATGTATTCAATCAATTGCTTGGTATATCTTCAACACCAATCTTGAATTGGAAGAGGCTTGGAGGAATGTAGATGGAGAAATCTTCAATAAGAGGGCTCTATGGAGCTTGAATCCTTCAACGACCACCAATGGATCTCCTTGATGAAAATGGATCCTTGAGAAGTGCTTGAGAATGGATGAATTCTTCAATGGCTACTTGGCTTGCTTTAAATCTTGCTTCTTCACCTTTGGAATCCACTCTTCAAGTCTTGAAAGTTTTATGATTCTTGATTATGCTTTTGCTTCTTGATGCTTAGAGAGTCTTTTAGTGCTTAGAGAAAATGAGAGGAGAAAGCTTCCTTTTATATGAAATTAGGGCACAATCTTCTAGAGAGGCCAACATAGGAGAATTAAATTATAATTGGACCCATTCCCCTAGAAGAGGACCTATGTCAAATAAAATTTATTATTTTTTGTCCCAAAGTCCGAAACAGCCGACCTGGAAGCGGGAATCAACTTTTTCCAAAAACTGACATCCGAAAACCCTGAGATTCTAGAATTTGGGCCCCGGACCTAAAAAACTTTTATTGTGACCTAGGTAAAGGTCAAGGTCGACCTTGACACAAAAAGTTCGACCTAGAACCCAAGGCCAAAGTCCCATTTTCTCAGTCTGGGTTGCAAGAAATAGGCTAGAAAGAATGGAAATGGGGCAGAATAGGAGGATAAAGCCATATCAAAGTTAGGAACCCATTCAAGGCGCTTGACATGACCCCAGACCACTTACCTAGAAGGATAAACCAGTCTACCATGGAAGTGCTTCCATTTTCCAACTATACACATACAAAAGAAATTAGAGATGAAAATATTAACATAATCATAATTTAAAATAAATTGTATGGCTAGATAGCTAACAGAGAGATCTACAATATCATGTCGTCTAATTTTACCGTTATTGAACCACGTACAAACCTAATGGAGAGCACACAAGAAAAAATGTGAATTTTTTGTATGTTTACTAGAAAACATGTCTCGGGCCTGTTTGAATTCGCCAAGCCATTAGGTTGGATCTACAAGGAAAATCCAAGCCTTGGGCTTGGTGGATTCTAAAGTAGTTCAAAGCGCGTACGCAAAATAGTGTGTATGCCCTATAGGGCGTACACGCTATTCAAATTTATGGTATACATAGCACTTACACACTATGTAACAATAGGAAAAGGCTTAAGGGATGGAGAGAGAGAGAGAGAGAGAGAGAGAGAGAGAGAGAGAGAGAGAGAGAGAGAGAGAGAGAGAGAGAGAGAGAGAGAGAGAGAGAGAGAGAGAGAGAGAGAGAGAGAGAGAGAGAGAGAGAGTATTGTTTCAAGTTCTTCTCAAATGCATTGCACAACCCTTACATAATTCATAATCCTTGGGAATTCATAAAATATAGAAGATTGATTTTCATCTAGTCCATGCCTAGTGCACCTTTTGTTTCCTAATGGGTCTTAGGTGGTCCTACGACCCCTTAGGTCCCATTACGACCCATTAGGACCCATTAGGACCCCTTACCACACATTACTATATTGAATAGATGTAGCTGCAATCTCATGTTTATCAAGAATATACCTTTCATCATGGAGTAATATATCATAAAATTCCTTAATAGTTTCATTCTTAACAAAATTCATAACTAGATTCTCCATAGCCAATTTTATTCGTCATTGTTGTAATACCTTCTCCTCAACTAAACATTTTTTAATCAACATCGGTTCTAATGTGTCTTAATGGGTCTTAATGCAACCTAAGGGTTCATAATGGATCTTAAGGGGCCCTAGCATTAATTAGGACCCATTATGACCCCTTATGATACATTAGGACCACTCTAAACTCATTAGTGTGTCATACGGAAGTTAATGTGTTCTAAGGGGTCCTAATGAGTTGTAATGTGTCTTGATGGGTCCTAATGTGTCATAAGGGGTCATAATGGGTTTTAGGTGGTCCTAGGACCCCTTACGACCCATTACAACCCATTAGGATACATTAGGACCCATTAAGACACCTTAGGACCCCTTACCACACATTAGTATATTGAATAGATGTAGTTGAAATCCCATGTTCATCAATAGTATTCCTTGCACCGTGGATTAATATAGATCACGCATTTCCATAATGGGTCCTAGGGTTTCTTAGGACTCCCTACAACCCATTATGACCTCTTTTAATACATTAGGGACACTTAGAACCCATTAGTGTGTCATACAATGGTTAATGTGTTCTAAGGGGTCCTAATGGGTTATAATGTATCCTGATGTGTCCTAATGTGTCATAAGGGATCATAATGCATTGTAGGTGGTCCTAGGATCCCTTAGGACCCATTAAGACACATTATGACTCATTAGAACACCTTAGGACCCATTAGGGCCCCTTACCACACATTAGTATATTGAATAGATTTAGTTGCAATCTCATGTTCATCAAGAATATTCTTTGCACCATGGAGTAATATAGATCATGCAATTTCTTAATAGTTTCTAAGGTGTCCTAGGTCCTCCTATGACTGATTATGACCTCTCGTGATACATTAGGGTGTCCTACAATGGTTAATGTGTTCTAAGGGGTCCTAATGGGTTATAATATGTCTTGATGGGTCCTAATGTGTCATAAGGGGTCATAATGGGTTGTAGGTGGTCTGAGGACCCATTACGAACCATTACAACACATTAGGGCCTATTAGGGCACCTTAGGACCCTTATCTCATGAGTGATAATAATTTTGATATTGAGGACCCTTAGGACCCTTTAAGACCGCTAAGAATACATTTTAGGGGTCCTAAAGGGTCCTAAGGGGTCATAAAGGGGTCCTAAGACACATTAATCCCCTTAATACCCCTTACAAACCTTTAGGACCCCTAAGAATACATCTTAGGGGTCAAAAGGTGTCTTGGGACCCCTTACAACTCCTTAGGGGTCCTAAGGGGTTGTAAGGGATCATAAGGTCCCCTATTACCCCTTAAGACCCCTTACAACCCTTGAGAACACCTAATAATACATCTTAGGGGTCATAAGGTGTCATAGGACCCCTTAATACCCCTTACGACCCTCTAGAACCCCTAAGAATACAACTTAGGGTTCCTAAGTGATTGTAAGGGGTCATAAGGTGTCCTAGGACCCCTTACTAGTCCTTACAACCCTTTAGGACCCCTAAGAATACGTCTAGGGTCCCTAAGGGGTTCTAAGGAGCCATAAGGTGTCCTAGGACCCCTTAGGAACCCTTACGACTCTTAACGACCCCTAAGAATACATATTAGGGGTCGTAAGGGGTCATAAGATGTCAAAGGACCCCTTATGACCCTTTAGCACCCCTAAGAATACATCTTAACAGTCCTAAGGAGTCATAAAGTGTCCTAGGACCCCTTAAGATCCCTTACAACCCCTAGGGGGCCGTAAGATGGTCATAAGGGGTCATAAGGTGTACTAGGACCCATTAATGTGTCCTAGGACCCCTTACGATACATTAGGACCCTTAAGAATACATCTTATGTGTCCTACGAGGTCGTAAGGGGTCATAAGGCATCATAGGACCCCTTAAGACCCCTTAAGACTTGTAAGATGGTCATAAGGGGTCATAAGGTGTCCTCGGACCCATTAATGTATCCTAGGACCCCTTACGACACATTAGGACCCCTGATAATACATCTTCAGGATCGTAAGGGTCATAAGGTAACCTGGTACCCCTTAAGAACTCTTACAATCCCTTAGGACCCGTAATATGGTCGTAAGGGATCATAAGGTGTCCTAGGAGCCCTTAATACCCCTTATGACCCTTTAGCACCCCTAAGAATACATCTTAGCAGTCCTAAGGGGTCATAAAGTGTCCTAGGACCCCTTAATACCCCTTACAACCCCTTACAACCCGTAAAATGGTCGTAAAGGGTCATAAGGTGTCCTAGAACCCATTAATGTGTCCTAGGACCCCTTACGACGCATTAGGACCCCTAAGAATACATCTTCAAGGTCCTAAGGGGTCATAAGGTTTCATAGGACCCCTTAAGACCTCTTACAATCCCTTAGGACATGTAAGATGGTCGTAAGGGGTCATAAAGTGTCTGAGAACACATTGATGTGTCCTAGGACCCCTTAAGACCCCTTACAACCCATTAGGACCCATAATAATACATCTTTGGATTCCTAAGGGGTCATAAGGTGTTCTAGGACCCATTAATATGTCTTAGGACCACTTAAAACCCCTTACGACACATTAGGACCCCTAAGAATACATCTTAGGGCTCATAATGGGTCATAAGGTGTCCTAGGACCCCTTAATACCTCTTACAACCCCTTAGGACCCGTAAGATGGTCGTAATGGATCATAAGGTGTCCCTCGATACATTAAGGTGTCCTAAGACACATTAATGTGTCCTAGGACCCCTTAAGAACCCTTACAACCCATTAGGACCCCTAAGAACACATCTTCAGGGTCCTAAGGGGTCGTAAGGGGTCATAAGGTTTCATAGGACCCCTTAAGACCCCTTAAAACCCCTTAGGACCCGTAAGAATGTTGTAAGGGGTCATAAGGTGTCCTGGGACCCATTAATGTGTCCTAGGACCCCTTAAGACCCCTCGTGACACATTAGGACCCCTAAGAATACATCTTCGGGGTCCTAAGGGGTCAAATGACCCCTTAAGACCTCTTACAACCCCTTAGGACCCATAAGATGGTTGTAAGGGGTAATAAGGTGTCCTAGGACAGAGTAATGTATCATAGGACCCCTTACGACCCATTAAGACCCCTAATAATACATCTTCGGGGTCATAAGGGGTTGTAAGGGGTCATAAGGGGTCATAAGGTGTAATAGGACACATTAATGTGTCATAAGACTACTTAAGACCCCTTAAAACCCATATGAACACATCTCTCTCTCTCTCTCTCTCTCTCTCTCTCTCTCTCTCTCTCATTATGCCACCCTCTATCTTTTCCCTTCTTACCCTTTCTCTCTCTCCTCCCTTGTCACCCCATCTCTCCATTTCTCATTTTGTTTTTTCTAACATAGGGCGTACGCGCTATGTAAGAATACAAAAAATGGTAATAAATATAAGGAGCCTTTTTTGGATGTTTGATGTTTATGTAAGGTTTTACATAGTGCATGCGCACTATAGTGCGCACGTGCTATGTGTTGAATTGCCCAAGTCTAAGGCTTGGGCAATCCAACGCACATGCACGCACTATAGTCATTGGGGGACCAATAAGGAATTTGGCACCTTTTTGGTCCCCCGTCTTCATGCATATACCCTTAATATATTTATTAATTCACGATGTAGGCTACTTGGTGCATATATCACTCCTTTTTCATAAACTCCTCTATAACCATATTTTATTGTTTAGTTAACTTTTTGTTTATTACAGTTTTCAACTACATATTAATAATTATTCTAAGTTCTTGATAGATATTATTCATAGAACTCCACACTTCTAAGTACTAAGATTAAACATTAAAAGAAGCACATGCAAAATATTCATCTACGCCTACATTCTCTTTATGAACAACTTTTTACATTCGTGAAAGCTACCTATTTAATTTTGCATTCATGATTTACCGTAGCTCATGATTTACCTGTTTAATTTTGAACTCATTTAATTAAATAAATGTTTTGATCAATAAATTATGCAACATCTATGTGGTAAACATATGGTTTAGCTAGTTTATTTGAATGGAGAATTGTAAAATAAATTTGAATTTAGATTGTTTAAGAATCTTGGAAGCAATCATATGTATTCATGAAGAAGGTATTAGAATAATTAGATAATCATTTTAATAATAAATTAATCAATAATTATTAGTCCCTGTCTATGCAGGGGATTAATGTTTTCAATGCTTTTGTTGGTAGAGTTATTATGTTTTCAATGCTTTTGGTGGTAGAGTTTTTTAATTTTTTCTCATTTTCAAATTATTCTCAGAATAAATAATAAGTAATTTTTTTTTTATGATTTGCATGTTTTAAATTTTGCACGTCTTATGGCTTCTGGGGGTAGGTGGCATTATTGAAACATGTAGCAATTAGGTATATACCGGACTTGCAAGTAGGTGAAGGATATTAAAGAAGCGATCACTCATCTTGAAGTGACTACCAGCCTCTACATTTTTGCATATCCTGATGGAGATTCCATCATAACAGACATTAACATGGGAATTATGTCCTATAAAAAAACACTTGTTTGGGCTACAAGGTCGAAAAACTAGGCCGAAAAATACACTTCCATGTAAACCCTCTTAAATAGTTTTATTTTCTCCTAGGAATAGAATCCTTTGAAATTGTAAACTTCCAAACCAGAATTTCTTTAAATGGAAACTTCCAAATTCATATTCATTTAAAATACCACTTTTAAACTGGCATTCTTTTCAATTGCAATTTTCAAGTTCAAATTTATTTGAATTGCAACTCCCAAATTGGAATTCTTAAAAATTGAAACCATAATTCTTTTAAAGTTGCAACTTTTGGACTGATTTTTTTTTTAAATTACAACTTTCAAACTATAATTATTTTAAATTGCAGCTTCCAAACATAAATTCTATTAAATTGAAACTTCCAAACTAGAGTATCCTTAAATTAAAATTTTCAAACTGAAATCTTTTTAAATTGAACCTTGACAATCTAGAATTCTTTTAGATTGCAAATTTCAAACATGAATTCTTTTAAATTACAACTTTCAAATAGTAATTATTATTGAACCTTGACAATCTAGAATTCTTTTAGATTGCAAATTTGAAGCTTGAATTCTTTTAAATTACAACTTTCAAATAGTAATTATTTTAATTTGCAACTTCCAAACTTGATATCTTCAGCCTCTTGTAAAGTCTCTCTAGTTTTTTGTGCATATGGCAGCTCGATGTTTCCAAGATGGAAGAGGCAACATTTCACATATGCATCTACTACAAGAAACATCCATGAGTCTTAATTGAACTAACTAGGGCCTTTGAATCCCTTCACTCGGACTTCCACAATGCCAATAGCACATCTTTTGATGGCCATATTATCAAAACAACATCCATTAAAGTAACTAATTTTGAACTTCGCTAGATCATTAAAAGACCTTAAATTCTAGTTTGAACATCACATTGGTTCTTACATTTGATTGATTTTGTATGTGAAATATAGGGATGGAATGGTGGAAAAGGAGACTTTGAAATAAATTATTGAAGAATACGTCGTCAAGCATGGTTTTCAATCAGTGTGAGGGAAGTCAAGTGACACCATTAATATGCCTTATTTTTCTTTAATTTGCTACAGCATTCTCCATTATTCTTGCAGCACAATAATGATGAATCTAATTTGGAAAATTTGAGTCATTCAAGTCTAGATAAGATTGCAAGTGAAAAAGGTGAAACCCATGTTTTACTTTGCCTTTAAAAAATATATATTTTTAACTTTTGTTTGTTCTTTTCTAAGTAGGAGAATAATGTTTTTACCACAAAGCTCACACTTAATCCATTGCTCAAAAAATTTGGGAAAATTTAAAAAAAACGCATAAATAGATATGAAGAGCTCCAAGAGATCTTTCCAACGATGTAAGAATTGTGAGAAACAAAGGAAATGGAAAAATATAGCAACTCCTAATTCTAATGGACTATAAAACTAGCAAAAAATATCAAAAAATTACTAGTGCCATTAGATTGTGCTTGGAAACAACTTTCAGGTGACATTTTGTTTGCCTAATTTTGACACTATGCAAAATTTACACAAAAAAAGACACTAAATTTAACCCTAAGAGAATAACCAATTGACATGACCCTTGTGAAATTGTTTCTAATGACATATACTCACAATGTGCAAAATATAAAATAAATTCAAATGGTTTAATAGAGCTACAAACAAAACCTACAAATGTTTTTCCTCTAAAATTTATAGATAAAAGTTATGGCCAAATCTTTTTACTTCTTTTATTATTTACTTTAAAAAAAATATTATTTTCCTTGTAAAATTTGATGAATTTTAACAAATTGATGAATACCCAGAAAGTTTATGTCCACTAATCAAGCTTAGAAATTATTTTCTCCAAGATTAGTTGATATGTATATGCTAAAAATACCCACTTCATGATCTTAAAATGTTGAAAATGCTAGATCTAGTGATCCTATAATACTTTTGAGAACAAAAATCCTCAAAGATTGAGAAGGGGTTTTTTAACCCATGCTTTGATACCATGTTGAATTTTGAAACAAAAGCACATGAAAGACCAAATAACAAACTAGACCACCTTTCAAAAATAAGAAAAACAACAAAAGACTTTCTATATTCCTCAAAGACACATCAAATTAGTGAAACAAATCATAAAGAGTTGATTTATTGAAAAGAATGAAAAATCTAATCATAAATTAGGAGACTAAAATGATCTTAAGGAAACTAAAAAGATTAATTAACTCTTGAGTGATCTTAAAATAAATAAGCATGACTCCTAAATATACAATGCACTAATAGAAACCAAAACTTACTTCACATCTAAAAAACTCAACAATCATAATATTGATTGTAATTTATCAAATTTGGAGCACTTTTCATTATGCCCTCAAATAAACTTTTTATCTCGGTCATATAGGTTGTATCTTTAGAATTTTTGAATATTCTATTTAACACATATGTGTTTGCATTGGTGAGCCTATGATGCTTTCATTCTAGTGTTTTAGTGTATTCTATATTTAGGAAGCATATGTTTTCTTAAGTTCACTTAGTTGAGCTAATATTTAGCTATTTGAGCCAATTAAAGTTTCTTATTTTAGATTAGATTTCTATTTCTTTTTTTATAAATAAATTATTTATGCATTGCTTCATTAATTATGTAATATTTTTAGGAAGAGGTTAATTATTTTCTTGCAACTATCATATTTGGAAGGTGTTGTTTGTTTGTTGTTTGATCTTCTAAATGTTTGTATTGCAAATTTCAACATGGTATTAGAGTGTAGATTCAACAAAATCCTTCTAAATCATTCAGGTTTTGTATTCTCAAGAGCATTATAGAAATACCAAATCTAGCTTTCTCAATAATTTGTTATTTATAAGTGAATACTATTTTGAGCACAAACAAATAAGCTCATCTTGGACAAGAAAAAACATATGGATATCCATTAGTTTCTATAATTCATCAACATTTGTCAAAAAAATAAAAAGATATATAAAAACAATATTTTTAAAAAAAAAGGTAAAAAAGATTTGGCCTTAATTTTTCTGAGAAAATTTTTATCTAGGTTATGTTTATAGCCCCAAAACAAAAAAATATATATAGAAAATGTTTCTAAAAAGATATATAAAAAAATATTTTTTATTTTTTTTTAAAAGAAAAAGTAAAAATATTTGACTTTAATTTTTTCTTTGCAAATGTTTAGGAAAAAAGTTATGTTTATAGCCCCAAAAACCATTTGGGTGTTTATATCATATTTTGCATGCAATGAGAAAAAAAAATTAGAAATTATATTAGAGGGTGCTATTGGTTATTTGATAGGCAAATTTAGCCTTTTGTTTTTTCTCTAATAGCTTTCGCATACAATATTTATTTTTTACAAACAAGGTATAATTAGAAAACTAGTTTTGGGGTAGATCTCATGGTGTTATTATTTCTTCAATATTTCTCCTCGTACACCTTATCTCTTGTTGATATTAGATGGGGTATTTTTTTTCCTAGGCTAGTATCTTTTTCTCATTTCTTCTTTTGTACAATTCTTGCAATGTTAGAAAGGTTTCTTGGAGGTCTTCAAACCTATTGGTGCATTTTTTTTCCATATTTTGGCCTGGTTATTTTTTATTTAGAATTTCATGTTTCCACATTTAGGATGATTACTTGGTTATTTTGGCTAATGGAAACTATTAATTTGCATTGGATGCCTTTTTTCAGCCTTTTATACATGTATTTCTAGTGTTTCTTCCTATCTAGATTCCCTTGAGAATATTTTTCTGCATTTATCTAATTCTACATCCACTAAGATAAAGTGTGAACTTTAGTGTGTAGTTTTGGGTAATTTACACATCCTCTTGTGCATTGTATTTACAAGAATGTAATTGGAGGGGTTTATCATGACCTCAACTTGTTGTATTCACCATAATTATTATTTTATTACAAAAATTTACATGGACTAATCGAGAAGAAATCATTTGATCATATACCTTTGTTAAGTGAGTGGTCATCTACAATAATATTTCTTCTAAGTGATTCAGGCCTCATGTGTGTTTGCATTGATTAGATACACATTTTGAGTTATACATACTTTATTGTACACATTCAGATTCTCCTTCATCAGCTACATGTTGACAGATAGTTTTAGAGGACCTGTAATGCCTCTCCATTATCAATATCATAGTTGCCAACTACTATTGGTGTTAATGCTTCCTTGGTTTTATTTTGGAGTGAGCTACATATTTAGTATTTTTTCCTATGTAGTTTTCAGATGCATTAGTTGTATTTCAATGAGATTGAGGTTTTACCATATAGAAACTCTTGAATTCCAATTTTGTCGAGGTGACTTATTCTCAATTGATCAGTTCATTAGAATATTGGCACTTGTTTATTTTACAAGCAATTTACTATTGCATGGTTGAGCTACGTCATCAAGGTCACTCGTATAGATGCATGTGTCATTGGTATCTTAAACTACCAGATTTTTTTTCATTTTTTTTCAATCTATTCATTATTTGAGTAGAGTTTTGAGGGAACTCGTGCATATAGCTATTTTCTTCATTCCAATCATCATCCTTTTCAAAGGAATATCTTCATTTCAAAACTATATCGATATTTTCTTGGTAGTTTCCTATAGCTTTTTTATGTGCTTTAGAAGATGTTCTTGATTTTAGTATTCTTTTTGAGACATTGTTTTGGAGGCTTCTTAATTCTTCATTCATTTATCTCTCTTGGAGAGTAATTTTTTGTCAATGGGTTTTTCACCATTTTTCTAGTTGTGAGAGATTTCCCCTTTTGAACTAGGTCTCTAATCAAGCCTTTAGTTAACGAGAACCATTCTTTTCATTTCATGCATTTATGGGTTTTTTACTTCTCCCAAAGTTTAATTAGGGGAGTGTTAGTGCATTATAAATTTAGGAGTCATGATTTTATTATAAGTTCGCATAGTTGAGCTAATCTTTAGCTCTTTAAAGCTAATATTAGTTTCTTAATTTTATATTATGTTTCTATTGTTTTCTATAAAGTGAGTCTTTATGCATTGTTTCGTTACTTTTCTAATCTTTTCTCTTGAGGATTATAGTGATTATTTTCTTGCTAGTCTCAGTTGGGGAAGGTGATCTTTATTTGTTATTTTATCTTGTAGGTGCTTGTAAATTACAAACTTCAACATAGTATGGACACACACGCGTGCGTGCGTGTGCTTTATTTCTCAATGCAGGGGAGCACTTTGTGTGTGTCTGTGCGTACACGGGCATACATCTGTGCGTGTGCATGTGTAATGAAATAGAGAAAAATATAGAGATAATGTGTAAGGTGTTAAAAACTCTTATAATTGAATTATTCATTACCACTTTAAAGGAAGATGGAATATCCATATATTATTTAGTCAAAGTGAAACATACTAAACTCAATTAGCTAATAATAATAACAAACAAGATTGAAGTCTAAAACATTTTGAAATGGACAACGGTTCTCTCTCTCGCTATCCTGCTTGACTGGTTGCGTCTAGGTTTGGAGCGTCTTCGCAGGGGTTTTGGGCCTTTCGGCTGATGTGTGTAAGCCTCCACTATTTTTTAGCTCTACGACTGCTTCAAACGTTTCTTCTGCTTCGAAATGTGCTCTCCTTGTCGATGTGTCTATGGCCTATGGTGTTGGAATTTGACATCTTCTGGCATGGATCCTTGCGGCTCCCTTGGTCTTCTGGTTGTTGGCCCTAGTCTTGGGGCTCCCTTCAATTATTCTCTCTGGAAAACATCCCACTGCTTCCCTGCTTGGGTTGGAGGCTACTATTTTGGCTCCCGGTGTTGGCGGTTCTGGTTCTAAGGCTGACAGGGAGGAGTTTCCCCCAAAAATCCACTGCTACCGATGGAAGGAGCTACGCTCATGTTTCCAAATTTGTTGCTATCATCCCTTCAAAGGTGAAAGATCATCCAATTTCTTGTGCCAAGACCTCACCTGTGATTGTTTGTGGCCCTGAAGTGGTGGATAATATAAATTTCTACCAGTGTCGTGGGTTGGTTGGTAGATTTGCAAGTCTTTGGCCCTCTCTTCTAGATTTGCACTAGTGGGTTTCCAACTCTTGGAGGCCTCTTGTCTCAGGTGTCATTGAGTTATACCCTTGTGCTAAGGGATTTTTTATTACTTTTTTTCTTCTCCTGAAGATCGTGGTCTAATTTTGAACAAGTTGTGGGTTTGGGGGAATCATTCTCTTTCTACCAAACCCTAGACAGTTTCATTCAATCCCCTCACTGAACCACTCAATGTGTGTTTAGTGTGGGTTCGCCTTCTGAATCTCCCACTCCATTTCTGGGAGATGTCTTTCTTTGAGGTTGTTGGGAACTCCCTTGGCCATTTTTTAAAGATGGATGAAGCTACGGCTATCGTGGGCCATTCTACTTTCGCCTGTATCTTGGTTGATATGGATGTTTCTCAACCACTTTTGGGGGACGTGGTGCTCATGGTTGTGGATAGGCCATGGACCCAAGTGTTAGATTATGAGGGCCTTCCCTTCTGTTGTTGGTGATGCTTCTCTATTGGGCACATGGCTACTGATTGCACTCTTCTTCGTCGTAAAGGTGTTGTCACTTGGTGTAAGGATGCAAGTATTGATCATTTGACAATCTGTGCTTCTAATTCTCTCTCTGAATCCTCTTCTGAGGATTCACAAGCTGGGGATTCACAAGTTGTTGATGATGATGAAATCCTTGCAGAAAGTTTTGTTGATGCCTCTATTGTTGATCGTGGTCAGGTTTTTGTTGTTAATCCCAGCCTTGCTCCCGCTGCAACTCTTGATGTTGCCCCCAATCTCGCTGGCTCATTACTCTCTGGCCATGAGGAACTCTCTACTCCCTCAACTTCTGCTTCTTCTTAGCACCATGTTACTGCTAACGATGCTCAGCTTCTTCAACACTCTGTTTGTTGTGCTAACAATTTCCCCAATCATGTCTCCTTCGTTAAGGGGCCTAAGGATAGTATTGCCTAGACAGTTGTACGACAACGTAGGAAGAACTCTCGCTCGACCTCTATTGTAGCGTGAGTGTGGCCTACTATCTTAGTCTTTTGTCTGTGTTTTGATGGTCTGATTTTTTGCCTTCAAGCCTTGTTATTGTAAGGGTCAGCCCCCTTGTTCAGGTTGCTTAATTAATCAAAAACAAACAAGAGTGAATTCCAATTTCTATATTTACTACTAATAAATGGATTGTCAATGGTAATACATCAAGACATGTGATGTATATATCTGAGAGATAATTCGGCTATAGAAACACAAGGGCAAGATAAAGCAAAATCTCCAATAATTTTCTAAGACATGAGTTATTTTATGTTATCAACTAATACAATAAAACTACTTGGTTTATGAAAAAAATACATTGATTTCATAATTTATCAAGACGTTCAAAAGAATGGCCTTAAGTGTTTAAATTTTTTCTTAAGACAACCTTGTCTTTGTACTCAAACTAAATAATACTTGGGTTTGGCATGAAATATAAAGAAACATATAAATATCAAAATTCTAAATGATTTTTGTTGGCATGATCTTGTGATTGGCTTACCCATAGTTGAAAATAACCTAGATATTTGTGAAAGTTGTCTCATCTCTTAGTAGATTTCTAGATGTCCTAACCTTTATTGATGATTACAAAAATGATATGGACATTGTCATATAAAAAAAATTATAGCTCTCTAAATTCAAAGAATTTAAATTCTTAGTTAAAATGGTCTCAACTTAATTGTAAATTGTAAAATCTAGGATATTTAACTAAGTATATAAATAGACTTTGAGTACTTTTGTACTTTGTGGGATCTATTTTCGATACCAAAATGTAGAGAGGGAAATAGAACAATCATGAAAATAGTAGTTAGACTCGTGATTATTTCCACCAATATACCAAAAAAAAAAAGGACTAAAATAATGGATTCAGCCATTCACATTTTTAATAGATGCCTTCAAAGACATTAAACTTATGATCACCCTTGAAAATATGGGAAAAAGAAACTTATCTTCCACTTGAAAATAATGAGAACACTTCCCTTAGTATTCATACCTAAAGACAAAATACAAAATGAAGAAACCGAGTTCAATTTCTTCAAATCTATAATAAGATATGGAGGAAGAAAAAGAACATATATGCCATGTGACCCTTTATAAATAGATATTGTATTTTTGTCATAAATGTTCATATATTTGAAAAGCCCTTGTCTTCAATGCAAATTATTTGAACTTATCAAGAATTGTTTGTTTGAAGAAAATAATCAAGCTCACTCTAATAAGATAAAGAGGGGAACATATGAATAATTGTGAACCCAAGACCCAAGTGACTTCAAAACCTAATTTAGGAAACTTACATAGGGAATCATTTCTATCAATTAGATGAGGAAAAGCTTCACTCAACAATGTGGTTTTAATTGTGACGAACATTTATCTTAGTAGAATAAATAAGTACTATAAGAATCCTTATTGTTTCAACAACTTGTCATTGTTGGGTTTCACCAAATGACTATGAAAAATGTATTCCTAAATAGTGATCTTTAAGAAATTTATATATCTTAAGCTAAAGATTTTGAACAACCAAATGTACAATACATAATTGTAAACTACGAAAAATGTCTATATGCTTAAAATCAATCTTCTAAAACTTCACCAAAGATCACAAGTTTTTTTCAATCCCTTCTATTGTCGATGTTATGCTTACAATGATTTATTTACCCAAAAAAAATTTAAAAAAATCAAACTATTATTAGTGTTATATGTGAATAACTTCCTAATTACAAATAATCTCTATCTAATCCACAAGTATAAATAAACTGGTTCAACCATCTGAAACAAATGGTGTAACTTTTTCATCATTTATTTGGAATGGCCATCTTCCTCAATCAATATTTATTGTCTATTTCAGGCAAGATAGGCATTTATTTCCTTTAGAAATTGAATACGACAGATTATAAACCAACTGCTATACTATTATGGTAGGCATTTAATTGGTTATTATAGGCAGTTACTAGAGGAATGTTAATTTATTTAGTTATTGTTATGCTGATTATTCTTTTGTTGATAGGAAATCCACCTTAGGCTATATCTTCAAATATCATGAAATATTTTACCATATGGAACAAAAAAATAAGTACTAGCCAAAAAAAAAAAGGCTAAAAATATTATTGGATAAATTACATGTAGGTACTAATGAGAGTGTACATTACATGAAGCTTATTGTATGATAATCAAAATTTATCTCTTACCAAAAAAAATGTGTCATGAAATAAAGCACATTGAAGTTTATACCCACTTTATTCAAGAAAAAGTTTTCCATGATAAAACTATGCTCCAATTCTAATAGATTGATGATCAAGTGATGAATACTTACAAAACCTATGTGCAATGTCAAACTTAACTAGAACAATATTGCGACTCAAAGAGTTTTCACTAAAGGGGAGTGTATTCATGTGCAATGTCAAACTTAGAACAATATTGGGCCTCAAGGAGCTTTCCTTGTAAGAAAGTATACATAAGAATAACACTTCCCAATGGCTAACTATATGTAGACATGTCCTAAACCTACAAGCAAAACACTTGTACAACCTAAGAATCAATATACGATGGCTAGGAAGACATTCGTAGAAGTCTAGAGAAACTAAAAAAGACCTAGACTAACACCCTAGAGAATTGTAAGACCTAAAAGGTATGTATTCTTCTTACATTAAAATGTTATCTATATGGAGGTGCCTTTAAAAGAAAGAGCCCCTATTGAGAGAAGCGTTTGTGAAGGCAGCCTAAAATAAAGGGCATTATCCGCTGTATAGCATTATTTTGAAAAAACTAGGATATAAATTATGACAAGGGATCAACCGTGATTAAATGGTAGTATCAGAACTTAATGCATAAAAATCATTCTATTATAAACATAAGAGGTGCTAGCGCTTACTATTCAAATGTAAGTGGTCACCATTAACAAATATGGCCATTAAAAATTCATCATTTGATTAAGACTTGATATAATATTTTATTAACTAACAAATGGTTTACCTTTTGACATTTATGACCATTTGAGGCTAATTACTCACTAGTAATTGAATAATAATATTTTATTAATCATGGGATCATACGCTTCAATTAAAAATATAACTACCTAAACAAATAGCTTCATTCCATATATATATATATATAGATAGATAGATAGAGAGGTAATAATACAAAAAAAGTACAATTTAGGGTATAAATGATCTTGAAATAAATTGAATTAAGTACTTCGTTGTAAGGTTCGCTCGAGACAAATTGTGTACAATATAATGCTCGTCTCCATTGCATTTCCATACGTTTTTCCATTATAATCAATAATTAACATAACTATATACACTAAATAATAACGTATTCAAAACATGATACATCATGACGCATGTCAACCTTCATACAATTAAATGTTGAGTTGTTACTTTGTACGTTTTCTATGATGTATTCCACGCATGTAGGATGCATGCGTAGCGTTGTTATGCATGACAAGAACACCTCATGTGCTAGGATGTGTTGCTGTCATTTAGTGTAGCAATTGTAGCATAAATAAATTATGGCCTTACTTTTGTGTTTTTGTCCTCAATAAATTTAAGACATTACAAATCACATCAATTCCTATATGCAGTGTTATTTATCCCCCAGACTCCTTGTCATATGTTATCACCTAATTCCTTTTGCTTTTTTCTAGATGAATAATCCCGACATTTAACTAGTATTTTGTCTGATTTACTACAATTCTGAGAACTGTTCTAAACTCATTTCCTGTGTGTCGCAACTTTCTATAGCTTTTCTATTTTCATCCTAACAGTTTGAATTGTCTAGAATGTTGTAGTTGATCCTGCATTTGTATTGAGTTGAAAAGGTCTGTAAACAACTATTGGCATCTTATCACCATTGGCAGGCCATTTATCACATGCTCCTTGATTAAAAGCCTCTTATCCTATAATATATTTTTTTATCACAAATCAAACACTAAATGTACCAGATACTGATTCATCAAGCACATCAACAGATAGATGCTATCATGCACTTTTAACATTTGAAATAACAACTGTGATTCACTTACCAGGGCAAATTAGTTAATAAGCATTCAACAGAAAATTTGGACAGTTCCAAAAAGTGGGTTTAAACCTCCAAAATGTTAAAAGTAATGCCCATCCAACTGACATAAACTATAATTAGCTTCATTATTTTAGTTTTCAAATTCTGACCTATCTGAAATTCCATGGAATTAGCAAATTAAAAAGGTAAAATAATGCCCAAATAGACATTAACAGCAATTTTAACATTGCTGAAATCCCTAATATTCTCCTATGAAGAACGTATAAAGCCTGTGTATTATAACGTTGTACCTTGCAACTGAGAGAGCTTTGCAAAAATCACTGATTTATCCAAGACATCAATCTCTTAAAATGTAGAATCTAGAACATTAACTTTTCTAAGCATTTTGAAGATAAATAGAGACAAATTTCCTACAATTTAACGATGGTCAAGCATATACAATTGACCTGGCTAAAATAAATTGTCAGGCCATTTCAGAGTACATTGCTAAAGAGACAATCAGTTCACCACAGGAACAATGAAATACAGATGGAATGCTATAAATCGCAAAATGGAAGATCTCTAAAAAGGAGCATCTAGAACGTAATTTTTAAAAGCATTTTAAAGATAACTTCTGCCAAAATTGATACCATTTAATTAGATGGTCACACACATAATTGACCAAGCTGCGATTAGTTGATTCACACCATTTCAAAGTACATTGTTGAGGGAGAATCAGATTACCACATAACACAAGCGAAAGCTACATGTCAAGATAAAGTTGAATGATCTACAAAGCAAGATCGATGTTCTTCAAACAAAACTGTGGCAGATTTAGTGCACTATACTGAAAAATATGCATTTATTCTGTAGCTAAGAAGACTTTAATTTAGAAATCATTTAGTCATAAGTGGAAGGATCAAAATTATAGCTTTGGTTAGCATGCATAGAAAATAATTTAGACACAAATCAAAGCTACATGTCTGGATAAAGTTGAACAATTTAGCAGATTTCCTAAAGTTCAGACTAAAAAATATGCTCTACTTTGTTGCTAAGAAGACTTCAATTTTAAAAAAAACATTTCAAGTTGTGACCAGAAAGATCAAAATCACAGCTTTGGTTAAACATAAACAAGAAATTTTAAATTGAGACGATTTTCATTCAAAGTTCAGACTGAAAAATATGCTCTACTTTATAGCTAAGAAGACTTCAATTTAAAAAAACATTTCAAGTTGTGACTAGAAAGATCAAAATCACAGCTTTGGATTACATAAACAAGATATTTTAAATTGAGACGATTTTCATGTCATCTAATGACAGTCTAAGCACATATAATTGACCAAACTACAGAAGGTTCACACACCATCACAAAGTACATCACTTAGAGGCAACAATCAGCTAGCAACATCCCAGAACACACAAGCATTTCTCAAGAATTTTTCATCATCCTAAAAGATGAATATATTTTCAATTTCTTCAGATATCATTGGAAAGAAAAAGCAGAAAAATATTGAGAACCC
>MU228133.1:2023024-2040568 GCA_018584345.1 Thuja plicata | reverse complement strand
GATGTGATATATTACCAGTGACATAACACCAATAATTTATATTGGTGAAAATTTCAGTTAATGATATTTTTAAAAACTCACATTATTTTCAAGAAAAAGTACAGAACCCTGCCGAGAAAGATATATTAGAATATATCGCAATATTTTAAAGATATCTGCTTCTATGAATTGGCAGTTTTAGTAACCAAAACTAAAACATTTAAAATATGGTTTCGTTATGTTAGCCAACAAAACTTTAACTTAGAAAGCATCTATATTGGTGAATAGAAAGATAAAAGGCATAGCTTTGGATAACAAACCCAAAAACAGCATAATAATAAATCACTTGAACCACTTGTAATGATATAAAACACTATTTCTAAAACTCATTATGCAGATGTTCTAGCCTGACCATGACAGTTTGCTCATCTCATATTAAACAGCCAGCATGTTCAAAAACATTGTGAGAATGCTACCAAGCACCCCTTATCAATCACATAAATCAATGCTTCAGGAGTTGAAATCAACAGAAAGGAGAAAAGCTAGCTTTGTGAAACTTCACTGGTTTGTCTTTGAATTTTCATGTATATTAATGCACAATATACTTGTAGTGCATAAATGGATAAGGGTTTAGGATCAACATAACAAAAAATGGGGATCAGTATTAATATCGTACCTTTGAAGTTCAACAATCATATATGTGCACACACACAGATAACTCTATGCAGGTTCGTGTTACCTGAATCATATGGTAGAGCTTTGAGTTATCACATCAACCTGCAACCCTGCAATAGGGTACTTTAACTAGAAATGTAAAAGAAAAAGATTGAAAAAACCACATAATATCTTAAATGAAATATGGGGTCCACTATGTAAGGATTGAAAAGTATATATCTCAAGAGGAAAATCATGCTCAAAACAAAATACAATCCTCCAGGATGCTCGCATGTACATAGAATGAGTGACTGCCCTACACAGAGGAAACAGTACAGCCAGAGATGGGAAGCTGAATTCTTCCAGTTCAATTGTGGCAAGATAGGGTGTCCTGCATTGACTAATTACCTATTATAGTCATTCCATGAGCCAGCAGTCTAAGTCATTCAAGTGGCTCTCCTAGAAAGATTTTTTGAGTAACATAACCACCTGCTCAGATTCCATCCATATCTCCAAGCACAGAACTGCACAACCTCAAAATCTTTCCTTCAGCTTCTGCCTCTGCTTGAAAAAATAATTCTACACAAGTATAGTTCCTTTGAATTTTGCGCACAAGAAATGAAATTTGCAACCAAGAACAGGAGCTCATTGCGAACAAAACAAGAGTATACTCATGGATTGCACTGTTTCTGAACCAAACACAGAAACTGCCGACATGCACACCTGAAAGTGACAAGAAGAAAACTATACAAGAATTTGAAATACAACTCAGAATCTTCAGCCAATTCCAACCACACAATGCTAAGTATTATTCCGCTTCCTTTCGCTCCTACTGTCTTTTCGTGTTTTAGCTTCACGTACTGGTGAATTTTGATCTGGAGAACCCTGAGCATGTATAGATGGAGAACCAATACCTACACGGCTATTACCTCTAGCATTTTTTTTATCGGATCCGCCACTCAACTTCTTCTCGCTATCCTTTTTTCCTCGAGGAGGTGTGGGAGGAGAAATACGCGTACTTTGCACTGGATTTGTAACAGGATCATACGTCTGTGATGCAAGATAGGTGAGAGCAGTCACTACATCAGCAATCAGTGGACGCATTGTAGCTTGCTCCTGAACACACATTGCTGCAACAGCTAGTGCTTGATACAAGCCTCTCATAGGATAATGCCCTTGGAGAAATGGATCAGCCATCTGCGGAAACTTCCTCCGGTCCTTGAACAAAGGACGTGCCTGGAAAAGCCCACCAAAAACAACATGCACAATACAAGATCTCAATTTTCAAGATGTCAGAGATTTTATGCCCACACAAATTGAGCAATCTAGAATACCTTCCACTCAAACAAATATCATTCAAGCAGTGTTCTTCTATTTGATGTAAACAACTAGGAATTATCCATCTATTACTGAATACACTCCAGCATTTAGAGAGTGCAAACAATCAAAAGAATTGATAGAGGATAGGCAAAACATACCCAAGCAACAAGATTGTGCTCCCCTGCTGACTTTGAATTATCAATAGCTTTCCTACCAGTGATTAATTCCAATAAAACAACCCCAAAACTGTACACGTCTGATTTTATTGTCAACTGACCAGTCATTGCATATTCTGGTGCACAGTACCCATATGTTCCCATTACACGAGTAGAAACATGAGTCTTGTCCCCCACAGGACCAAGTTTGGCTAAACCAAAATCAGATAATTTGGCATGATATCCCTCATCCAGTAAGATATTAGAGCATTTCAAATCTCGATAAATCACTGGTGGGTTGGCTTTGTCATGCAAGTACTCCAACCCTTTAGCAGCACCTGCAGCAATTTTCATTCTAGTTTTCCAATCCAAGGGCTCCTTGTCTGGTGGAAGATCTGCAAAAGACAGGTTAAAGCCCTTCAATTTCAATTGAAATTTTAGTTGAATACGTTTATTATAGAAAACTTGTTTCTTTTACCTATAATAACAACAAAAGAACTAAAGCATTGACATGAATCTCATCATACTAAACTGCCCGAATAGACCGACTATGAGAGATCCATACCATGCAGATGATCTTCCAGTGACCCCAATGGCATATACTCATAGACTAAAAGTCTTTGGTCACCATCAGCACAATAACCAATAAGGTTAACAAGATTGTCATGATGAAGAAGGCTTAACATTAAAACTTCAACAAGAAATTCTCTGTTTCCTTGTAGCCCATTTCTGTCAAGTTGCTTGACAGCAACAACCTATGTAGAATATTCAATGAACAAAAAGAAAGTTCACAATAAGAAATTAGTTAAGCAAAAAAACTGCCCTACAGTAAACACAAAAAAGATTACCTTCACAATTATTACCACATGCAGATGCTTAAAATGCATTTTTGACTTTAACAAAAGCAAACCATTCAAGAAATATCTTGATTGGCTTTGTTCAATTTAATAAAAAAATTATATAAATTTTAAGATGAAATCTTTTGTTTCCAAAACATTTGAATCCTAGTATTCAAACATATCGACAAGTTGACTACATTTCTTCAATAACTAAAGAATTAAACAATTTCATGCAAAAACCTGTATGGAAGTTTGACCCAATTACCGTGTGGATAAAACATAGTTCGAAAATTCAGAGTACTTAAGTTTAACTAACTTGTGAGTCAGTGTGTAAAACAAGTTGTTAGCCCATTTACCCATCATGAGTACTCAGCAAGTCACTTAATATGTACTCATTGGATGTGGAAGGGATACACCATGTGGAAAAAAATGCACAGAAAATGCTGAAATTTTATTTCATGGAGTGCATAGAAAGAGATACAAAAGTTCACACTTCAAACATAAGCCACAAATAAAGATTGAAAAAGTTCAAACCCTAACAGCCACAACCTACAAGGGCTGCAGGACAGCAAACCAACCTCGATCATCATAATAGAAGAACTTTTAACATCCATGAGGCTAAACACATTTGATATATCATATTTTTTGGCTGTTGTATTGCATATTGCTGCACTATTGTACTATTTTAATATTCAAAACTAATAGAAAACACTTTCCCATGTTTTACAGACATTTGATATGTTGTTAATTGTAGTTTGAATAAAATTTATGTTATTATTTTTGAACTAAACTTTAATATATACCATGACAGTCGAATTTTGACCATTAATATGGTGGTGTATTTTGCTATGTTATTTGACTATTAGTATAGATAGAAGTATATATTGAACTTAATTACTGCTGCAAATATGTTGCCGAGATTTTTGCCAAGTCACCAAACCCAAGTCAAAATTCAGTCTACCGTGTTTTGGTGAATCACGAGTCTTTGAACTAAGGGATAACACTAGAAGTGTTTAAAAGCCTCAAGAGTCAATACATAAGGGGAAAATATATTAAAATATTAAAACTATCGAGGCACATTGTAATTCAATAATTATTAATAATGTCAATTAATGACTGATCATACACCTAGTGCAGCATTTTTAAATAAAAATATATGTAACTTCAAACATAAAAATCTTTTACAACTAATGCTTCCAAAACTAACATAGATTTTTAGACACGTAACAGGAGCATAGATTCAAACATTAACTGTGAAGTTCTTCGCCTCAAAATCAAACGGAGCTTGGTACCAAAAATCAAGCCATGAAGCCATAGTTGTGAAGGGAAATTGGGCATCCCAGAAAAGAAAACTGAGATAGTATGTGAATCCAGTACCTATTGTTACTTCACAAATAGATGACAATATGCTGATACAAACACGTAGTACTGTGTCATAAAGCAAAATCAGGCACAGTTTATTTCACACAATTAAAACCTTAAGAGGAAAGTGCTTGCAATTTTAGATCTTGCCAGATCAGACAGTCTCAGCAGCATGCATACATTAAGATTCAACAATACAGAACAGTTAAACAAAGAGAACAATAAAGAAGATAGAAGAACACAGAATTTACGTGGGGAAAACCCTTTCAGGTGAAAAACCCCACACTACAAAAACAGAGAGCCAGAGCCATTGTATTATTCAGCAACAAAATATAGTTACAATGCAATCTTCAGGCTCTAAGCCATAACACAAAGATTTCCATCCTGCTTCATCCTAGAAAAAATCTGGCAACATAAGTCCTGTGAAATGAACTCTCTCATACAGCTCCTCTAGCAACACTTGTATTTATAGAGTTTAACTTTACAATGCAAAAGCAAGCGGCTTCTCAAAAGCGTCCACATTCAATGTATCATCAACATGTAATTAAAAACTCCTTTTTGCATAAATAGAACTTCTATTTTTACTCCAAATCTATCTCCGTGAAAGATTTGGTCCCACCGAATTACTTTCCTGAAATTTCAAATTGAACATAAGAAAGAATAAAACTATGCAGCCACTTGTCGCAAAACTGCATCTTCTTGGAACTTCTTTGCAACTCTTTTCTCAAAATACCCCTCCTTGCAACATGCGGCACAACCTCTCTCTCTTCTCAATATTAATTGCACCCAACTCCCATCGCGCCCCGTAATTAAGCTATGCACTTTGGAAAAAAAACATAGGACCATTAAATATAATCAAATTAAATCCACATGGGATTCCTAAGGTTGAGACACCTTAATCCCAACAAGTTGAATGAGCTGGGACTCTAGGAACCATCAGAGCACTGGCATTGCGAAGGGAAAATAAGTTGCTTTTTCTTCTCATTTTTCCTTCTTGCCATGCTTTTTGTCTGGGACTGAACATGAAAGGTCAACAAATGTATCGGATGAACATAAGGGGTTTGTTTCACACGCTACACACACCGGAACAACCTTGATTGAGCATTTCCTTCAGCAGTTTATGCATAACGATGATGTGGAGAAGGGTTGCTCTACTTTAGATGCTGGCAATCCCTCCTTCAACATAGCAACCTCTTTCTTGTTTAAATCTATGACTTCTTGTTTAAATCAATTATATTATATAACATATGATATTAAATTATAAATTATTACATTTAATATGTGACATGGATGGTTTTAATCATTAACATTTTTAATATTATATATCATGGCTAATGTCATATTTTACTTGGATTATAGTTTTTGATATAATAAATCATTTATTTATTCTAGGAAATATTTTTTAGTTTCATGGATTTTGATTCTTGAACTATTTTCTTTTATTACATTTTTTGTTAATCTTATGTCCAAATTCTCCAATTGAATTACCGCATAACCAAGTTTGGAGAGGTGAGCAAGATGCACCCTACCCCATCAACCCACAAACCCAAGTTTTGGGAGTCCACACCCCGCACATCTGAAGGCTTAACATCCACATCCACATACAACCTTGATTCAAATCTTTACAGAAGCCACGTTGTTAAGATGGGTTAAGTAAGTGTACTGTGATGCTCTGATAGTGGAGCAGACAACTAAAAGCAGATAGCATCATGAATGAAAAGAGAACTCATATTATAGTTTACAGGCAGTATAACAAGTGCAGAAAAATTAAAAGTAGACGAGCTAGAGAGGAAGAAGCACACCAATATTTGAGAAAAGCGAATTAACATGCCTCAAATATGCCTTCAACATATAAGTGCCCTTCTCATTGTACAGCGATCATCACAGTGTAGAGATAGTGGATGAATTTAATACTAGTTGTAACATTCAATTGATGCTCAGCAGATTGTGTCTAATTAGGTTCAGAAGCTATTTTCTCTGTGCCAGTAAGCAGATGATGTAGAATTGAAATCTTCAGTTGTACAAGATTCAGTATGACACTAAATTGTAAGTATAGAGGCTGCAGCACTTCTCTCCAAATAGAAAGTTCAATGGCAAGTTGAAGAAGCCGAGCTGAATGTCAAGGAGCTCAATCATAAAGTGGCTCAACTAAGCAGTAACGAAGATCAACTTCAACTTGCTCGAGGTATTAAATTTTTGCTCCAGTTCTTGCCAATCTAAAACTGAGCTAAAAACCCAGACAACAGTTTTCTGTTTGCAAAGTAGATAGAGCCTAGAGGAATTTGAGGGGATAACAACAACTAAGCTTCTCAAGGATGCAATGCCTTTGGAGTTTCAGTTCTCAGTTGATGTCATTGGATGTCTTCCAATATGCATGCAAATAAACTCAACTGCCCAATCCCCCAGTCTGTTACATCCCTCTCCTTGACAATTACACTTCATTCATTAAGTTAGGAAAAACACTTATAAGATGACAATGACTAACTAAAGCAAAGTTTTGATTGAATAAAATAAATGAATTAACATAAAATATATTAATATAATAATAAATTATTAAATAATGATATAAAAAAAAGTAATAATAATAAATGTCTACATAATCTTAAAATTTATTAGACTTTTCAAAATTTCACCTTCAATTCTCAAGTCTAGACATAAACACTCCAGTCATGGAGCAAATTAGGGACATTTAACTCCAATTCAAAATGATAAGGAGAAGTTAGACTGCATACTGACTTCCCTAAGCATAGTCCATCAAAACTTTCTTTGGGCATAACATGGGGAAGACCACACTTCGAAAATGGAAATAAATAATGGGTCGATCATTATTCTAAGGAATTTCACAGATTTTCAAAAACTCATTCTGGAACTTTTATTGCCTTCCTTGTTTTCTCTCTTTCATTTTTCTGCAAGTGACAGGGCGATAGCAGCGTGTTTCCTTTCCTTCAAAAATCAAATTTACAGTTAGAAACTAAAATAGATCGGGAAGATTTGGAAATCTGCATCTTCCTGGTTCCAGAGAGGCGTAAAGCTGATAACAAACATAGAAACTAACATCAAGAAAAGGTAAGGATCAAAACTTCTGTTACTTTGTCAAGCAAAAGTTAAGAGTTAAAAATTTGTTATCTTGTTCCTTTAAATCCTCCTAGAACAATTAGATAGGTAATCGTTAATGAAGTTTATATTAAAATTTACAAAAATAAACATATTTTATTCATTGCATGTACAGTAGTGACTACAGGATCTTTTGGTTTTGTAATTGTTGGCTATCGCAAGCTTAACTATTGGAATGTGACACATAACGTCTATAAACCCTTAGTCATGTAGACTGCCAAAATAGGTGTAATCATTATTTTGGCTTTTCACCATTAGTTGCACTGTTTAAAGTTTCTAAAGCATTATTAACAAGTCCATTGGCACTTATCCTGCAACATACAACCTTTAGATCTTCAGTCTGACACTCTCCCAGATGCACTACCGCCGCATGCATAACATGCCTTGACCACTCATCAATCTCACAGCCTTCGCTGAAGAGGGATAGTTAAATAGATGCTGCACCTTTTGCTTACAACTCATAACTCAATAATATCACACTACACCACCTGTATCATCGAGGTTGCATAAGCAGAGATGATGTTGTTCAGGGCTAAAGATTCAGCCTCTACAATTGTCTTTGCATTTGTGTAGAAATTCAATGAAAACTAATATATATTCTAATGCCCTCCCTCAAACAAAGACCTTGCATGATACAAATTAAGTAATTAGCCACGGTGCCACAACAAACACTACACCCTCTTTACCTACATCATTATTGGTAAAGTCCAGGATCACTGCATGTGCTATTAAAGCAAGGTTTGAAAGCTAGGCCTTGAGCCTACCGAAACTCAGGCAAAGTTGAAAGTAATTATGAAAATATATTTTGATTTCTGGACACAAACCTTGAGCAAATATTAATTAGAAACTTATTAAGACAAGAAACATAAAATGTCAAGAACAAGAGCAACTGGTGCCTGAGAACAAGACAGGCTGATATTGAGAACATAGTGGAACCTGAATTTGAGAATCCCTTTGAAGAGGTCAATCCACTTGACAATGAAATAAAAATTATTGCACCTATGCAAGAATTTTCTATCATGGAGCTTTCTGAGGACATGACAAAGATTAGACCACCAAAATTCAATGGAAAACAACTAAAGGCAAAAAATTGGTTGAATTAAATGGAAAAATACTTAAAATTAAAGGGTTACAATGAATCAACCAAGGCATTATGGGGGTCCTACCGGCTAACTGGTGAAGCTGCTAATTGGACTAAAACTAAAGAGCAAAATGGATATAGTGACATACCATGGAAAACATAGCATGAGAACAATTTGTTTGACATATTTGCAAAAGGTGGCTACCACAATTATTTTTTGATAAAAAGATGAAAGAGTTCCATAACCTTCAGCAAGGATACTTCACAATCCAATCATATTACGATAGGTTCACTCAGTTGCTAAAATGTGTGCCAAAAGAATGAAAAGCTCCAAACTTAGAAATTTATAATGGGGCTAATGCCAATATTGGGGCTAAATTTGATATGCAATGCAAAGAGAACATGAATGAGGTACTTTAAGAGTCCCTAAAATAAGAAAGGAAATTACAAGAACTACCAGCAGCAAGGCAAAACTTCAACAATAATCAGAACCCGTCTTTTTGAAAACATGGGAATTCGGGGGGGACGCAAACTTCAAAAATCAAAGAACCTACTTAGAAAGATGACCACCATCAAATTAGAATCCACGGAATGGCCTGAATATAAATAATAATAACAGGACGAACTTTAACAAGAATGATCAGAAGAATTATAATAGACCAATATATCCACCAAGACTTAATGAAGCAAGGAATAATCTTCCTAGAAATCTAATACGATGGGGACCACCACGAGGATGTTTTATTTGTGGAGAAATCATTTTGCTAAGGAATGCCCAAGGATAAAAGCACCAATTACAGTAAATCAGCCTCAACAGGGAACTCCACAAGATATTCATGTTGAAGTAAGAAATTGCAAACCAATTCCAAATTGTGCCCATCGAAACAATAAGTATGCTTTCAAGGCAACCTATTTCAATACTAGTTGACACTAGATCATCCGAAAGTTTTATTTCTCTAGAACTTGTTAGAAAATGTCATTAAAAAAAGTAGTCAAATAAAATCGTCATGGACAATCTATCATGGGAGGTAAGGTAGTTAGAGAAGTAACAAAATGTCTATTTCATCATCATGCCATAATACAATTTCCTACATTTGAAACAAAGTTTAATCTATATGTGCCATCCCTGGGGTTATTCATATGAAATCGTCATGGAAAATACAACATGGGGGATAAGGCAGTTAGAGAAGTAACCAAAGTCTATTTCATGCCACAATACAAATTCCTATATTTGAAACAAGGTTTAACCTATATGTGGCATCCATAGGGTCATATGACATAATCATTGAGATGAGTTTGTTAAAAATCATCAGCCGAACGTAGATTGTTGTTTTAAAATAGTGGAATTTTCGGATGATGAAGAGAAAGAAGTCAAACTACAAGGAACCTTGAAGCTTATAAATATAAAAGCCATATCAGCAATGCAACTAAAGAAAGAAAGGAGGATAGAATCCCAAATGCTTATGGTCACATTAGATGAAAAAGAAGAGGTAAATACCTCAACTTTCGAAAATTCCCCTTTCCTTCAAGAATTCAAAGATGTTATTCCAAAAGAATTGTCAAGTTTACCCCCTAAAAAAATGATTTTCCATTAAAATTGTATCTAAAGTTGAGCCTATGTCAAAGACTACTAACCAAATGAATACAACTAAATTGGTAAACAAAAATGCAATTAGAGGAGCTATTAGAAAAAGGATTAATAAGGGCAAGTTTATCACCTTGGTGAGCAATAGTCATTTTTGTTAAAAAGAAAGGTGCCTTGAGGTTAAGCATAGACTTCAGAATGTTAAACAAGGTAAAATGAAGAATAGGTACCGTTTGCCTTCCATTGAAGATCTTATTGATCAGATGTAGCAGTTATATTTTCTAAAATTGACCTCCAATCAGGGTATTATCAGCTTAGAAAAAAGGAGGAAATTCCAAATTCAACATTGCAAACAAGATATGACCACTATGAATTCAAAGTTGTACCATTCGGTGCGACTAACATTCTTGCTATCTTTACGAACTTAATTAAAAAACATATTCCATGATTACTTGGACAAACTGGACCTAGTGTTCTTAGATGATATTTTAATCTATTCTAAAAATGAAGAACATTCAACTCCCCTCCAGCTTATTATGCAGGACAGAAATAATCTAACAAACATAATTTACATTGAACAAGATTATATTAACAAAGAATATTACAAAAACAAAGTAAGATTAGTAGAATTATATTTAACAATCTAAGTATGATAAATAAAGCTTGCACCTAATGAAGGCAAAATAGTTAAAAGAATTTATTTTTTTTAAATTCTAAACATAGGAAACTTAACTAATGATGCCCCAACCTTGGATAGACAATTTATAAAAGGAATTTTCAAGTTGCAAAGTATACCTGAAAGAATCATATCAGATAGAGATGTTAGGTTCACTTCAAGATTTTGGACATCTTTGCAAGCAGCACTGGGAACACTATTAAAGTGTAAGCAAAGCATATCATCCTAACAAATCAAATAGTTGAAGATCTTTTGCACATATATTGCACAGACCAACAATCAAAATGGGAAAACAATTCCTCCATTTGTAGAATTCTCTTATAATAACTACTTTCTGTCCACCTTGGGAATGGCCATATTTGAATCTTACAAGACAAGAAGTGTTGAACACTTTTGAGTTGGGACAATTTAGAAGATAGAATAATAATTGGCCTTGAAATGTTAAAAGATATGGAAAATCAAATGAAAGCGTGTAAGGAAAAGATTGAAGGAGGCAGCCAATGGACAAAAGAACTATGCAATTGAAATATAACTCAGAGAATTTTCAGTGGGGAAGGAGGTTTTTTTGAGAGTTAGACCTCACAAAAGCTCCATATCATTTGGGAAAACAGCCAAGTAGGCATCTTGCTATGTCGAGCCATTTGAAGTCCTCGAAAAGATAAACCAATGGCTTATCGACTAGCTTAACTTCCAAGATTGAGTTGAATCCATGATGTCTTCCATGTTTCAATTCTTAAAAATATGTACCCAAAGATAAGCATATCTTGAATTGGAATGAATAACAAGTCCAGAAGCCAAGGAGTATAACAGTAGATCCATACAAAATATTGTAGAAGTGACAGTACCAATTGCGCAACAAGGAGGTAGACCAACATAAATTGCAATGGGATCAATATGATGCAAAGAAACGAAGGACACCAATGAACTGCAGAAATTATTTCCATTTTTATTATGAAAGCTTTGTGAAAAACACAACATTATTTTATTTTAACTGAGACTACTCGTTAGTGCATAACTGTAATGCACAATAAACTCCATTCACTAAACTAGGAAAATAATTATTCAATGGTAATGATTAACTAAAAGAAAGTATTAATTGAATAATATAAATGAATAAATATATCATATAATAATAAATTAAACATTAAGCCTGTTCATGTGCCTTTGAGGGCTCATCCTCCTTCAAAAAGGATTAAACAGGAATCTTAGAGACCCCCGGAGCATGGTTGGATAAAGATCAATTTTGATGGGGCCTCAAAGGGTAACCCAGCCCCATCAGGGGCAGGATTTGCTGGGAGGGATTATAGAGGTAATATTCAGATGCTAGGTGCAAAGTGCCTGCCAGTAGGAACAAACAATTTGGCAGAGGTTCAGGCTGAATTACTAGCTATAAAGATGAAAATCAAATAAAAAGTAAAGACGCTCCATTTGGAAGGGGACTTGCAGATAATTAATTATCAATGACATAATTAAAGGAGAGTCAGGAGTATGGTACCTAAACAAGCATATTCGGAGGATCAAAACAATGCTGGAGTCGTTTGAAGATTTCAAAATCACACATGTAAGGAGGAAGGCCAATGAGGTAGCTGACACAATGTCAAAGGTTGGAGTGTCCCTGATCGATCAAGAGGAGGAAATGGTGGAGGACTTTAGAAATATTGAGGGAGCAATTTTTTATTCTTTGAACTAAGAAGAGCACTTTAGAACAAAGCATAAGTGGGGTGGCGTATGGATGATAATATTTGGGCTTCCTAGCTTGACTATGTGTGGAGTATTAAATTTGAATTTACTCTTGTTGTCTCCCCTTGTATGGCCTATTTTGAAATGCGACTAGTAATCTTAAGGAGTTAAAAGGACGCAGACCATGTGGACAGTGAAGTTTCATTGTTTTATGCAATGATCTCCAAGCAAAGGTAATGTTAGATGATTACAGCTTATGGGAAGGAGCTGGAAGGTTCTAGTAGAGAGAGATGATAGCCCGTGGGTAGCCTTTAACAGGACAGGTGTGTTTTACAGGGAATTTGGTTGAGCGCCAAGTTGAGGTGAGGTTGCAGGGTGAAGAAGAGTAGTATAAATGGAGGCAAATTCCTCCCTGAAGTCGCTCAACCAGCTCCAAGCTTTTAGAGGAAATGTGCACCTTCGGCGAATGAGAGGTATTTTTAAGATAGATGATCCTTGTTTTTGGCACTGTGTAGAGGTCATTTTTGGAGAGTAATTCATGTCTACTGACCTTTGGCCAAGAACAAAATTGGGTATTTCTTCGCCCTTTCTCGTGTGGGCATTGCAATTAGGAACCAGGGAGGAGGCTTTGTGGGTGATGAAACAATGCGTGAAACCGCAATGGGTCGGTGGAATGGTGTTGCTCTTTGGGATGGCAGAGCTAGGTGCTGGTTTGGTAACAGGAGATGGGCCATGGAGGGCGGTGGAAGGCACAATTCACAGCTTCCAACCGTTTCTATTATGGAGCACCACTATGCGCAAGGAAAAGAGGATTGAAGAAGCTCGAGGAGGGTGGGAAGAGCTGCTGGTTTTTGTCCGATCGAGGGAGGCAGAGCAAGGAAATCATGATGAGGAGAAATTGAAGGTGGAGAGGAGAAGAGGGGAAGGAAGAAGATTGAAGGAAAGGACCAAACAGCAGAGGAGAGGTCCAAGCAGACACGGAAGCCAAGGAAGCAACGATTGGACACTAGGGGCGGCATGTTCATCCCTGTCAAGAGCAGGGAAGATATGATGAAGGTGTGGAAAGATTAGTTTAGGCACTGGGGTTTTTGTTTTATGTCTGGTTATTAGTACGACAATATATAGTTGAATTCTGCCCATTTTTGGTAGTTGTATAGGCCTATTTTATACTCCAGCGATGGTTTTGTCTGTGATGGGTTTTGTCCATTTTGAATCGGGATCATAGTTTAAACATGTATATTGGTAATCAGCAGTGTGTGGGTAGGGGTAGATGAACTGAATTAGCAGGGTTTTAATAACAAATCCGCCAACTTGAACAGTGGCTTATTTTACTCTTAATGTACTTTTCCTTTTATATTAATAAAAATATTAATCACCAATCAAAAAATAATAATAATAAATTAAACATTAGATAATGATATGATAACAATAGTAATAATAATAAATGTTTTAAAAATCTTTAAATTTATTGTAGACTAAATTTCCAAATTCCCCCTACCATTCTCGAGTCTAGACATAAACAGTCTAGTATCAGAGCTAATTAGGTGCATTTAACTCCAGTCCAAATGGGCATAACAAGAAGTTGGACTACAAACTAATTCCCCTCGGCATAGTCAATCAGAGCTTTCTTGGGGCATAGCATTGGGATGACCCCAGTTAGCAAATAGAAATAAATAGTGGGACTCATTCATTATACTAAGAATTTCATGGATTCTCAAAACTCATTCTAGAAATTTTATAGCCTTGTTTTCTCTCTTTCATTTTTCTACAAGTGAAGGACAATACTGTTTGTTCTTTTGGGGGCCTATATTGGAAGGAAGTTTGGCATAGGCTGGCCCTTCATTCCTTTCCTTCAGAAATCGAGGATTTAGGGATTTGCATCCTCCTAGTTCTCAAGAGGTGTAGAACTGAAAATAACATAGAAACTAGCATCAAGAAAAGTTAAGCACCAAAAATTTAATTACTTTGTCAAACAAAAGTTAATATTTTAATAATTGTTATCTTGTTTCGTTTAAATCCTCCTAGATCAATTAGATAGTTTATTGTGAATGAAGTTTATATTAAAATTTACAAATAAACGTATTTTATTCACTATATCAGCATAGTCAATCATAGTTTTCTTGGAGCAGAACATTGGGAAGACCCCAGTTGGCAAATAGAAATAAATAGTGGGACTCATCCATTATTCTAAGAATTTCATGGATTCAAAACTCATTCTAGAAATTTGATTGCCTTGTTTTCTATCTTTCATTTTTCTACAAGCGAAGGGCAATATTGTTTGATCTTTTGGGGGGCTATATTGGAAGGAAGTTTGGCATAGGCTAGCCCTTCATTCCTTTCCTTCAAAAATCAAAAATTTGAAGTTTGTATCCTCCTAGTTCTCTAGAGGTGTAAAGCTGAAAATAAACATAGAAAGTAGCATCAAGAAAAGTTAAGGATCAAAACTTCAATTACTTTGTCAAGCAAAAGTTAATATTTTAATATTTGTTATGTTGTTTCCTTTGAATCCTCTTAGATCAATTAAATAAATGAAGTTTATATTAAAGATTATAAATATACATATTGGTTTTGTAACTTTTGGTTATGGCAAGCTAAGGCATTGAAACATGATCAACTAACTATGTTAAACCTTTGTCACGCAGGCTACCATAATGCTAGTGTGATCATTACTCTAGATTTTCGCCAATAGTTGCATTGTTTAAAGTTTCTAGAGCCGTATTACTGGGTCCATTGGTGCATATCCTACAAGATACAACCTTCTGATCTCCGGTCTAACACTCTCCCAATTGAGCTATCCTTGATTACATGGCATGCCTCTACCATTCATCAATCTCGCAGCATTGTGTTGAGAGGCCAAGTTGAATAGATGCTAAACCTTTTGCTTACAACTCATAACCCACTAATTATCACATTAAACTATCTTCTCATTTTAATAACACATATCCCTCAAGGTTGCACAAGTTGAGAAGATGTTGTTCGGAGTTGTTGATTCAACCTCTACAATTGTCTTTGTATTTGTGTACCAGTTCAATGAAAACTAATATACTTTCTAATGCCCTCCCTAAATGACGTTGCATGATACAACTTAAGGAATCAGCCATGGTGTCCCAATAAGCATTGCACCCTCTTTGCTTACATCATTATAGGTACACTCAAGGATCACTACACAATCCACACTTATACAGCCAAAATGTGTTTATCTAAAAACATATATTTGGGAGTTTTACTACATTGCCAATTCATTTAAGTGATCAGGATTTGATTGCACCAATATGCCAATTTTCCTTTCCCATATGGATGGCTATGCCTATATGTTTGTGTGTGTACAGGTTCAATGAAAATCTTAAAAAAAATTCTAATGGCCTCCCTCAATGACCTTGCATGATACAACTTAAGAAATTAGTCATGGTACTGCAATAATCACTACACCCTCTTTGCCTAAATCATTATTGGTACAACTCAAGGATCACTACACAGTCCACACGTATACAGCCAAAGTGTATTCATCTCTACAAACATATATTTGGGAGTTTTACTAAGTTGCCAACTCAATTATGGGATCAGGATTTGAGTACACCAATATGGCAAATTTCCTTTACCCTAAGGATGGATATGTCTATGCCTATGGCCATGAATACACATAATTTGCAATGTGTATGTGTGTGTGTGGGGCGGGGGGGCGGTATTCATAATATTATATAAATACATTAAGTGCGTAAATAATCTATAGTACATTTAAGTAAATAATTAATTAACTCACATATCCATTTAGAAAGTTTTGTGGTTTCAAGTCTTCCCTAACGAATTTTCCAGATTCTAGCATTCCTCAGCTATAGTTTTTTATCTACTTTGCCTTTTCCCTGTTTAATGCTTTCAATTCATTTGATATTTGAGCATTACTATGTCATTTTGTATGTTCTTTTGAAAGGGTAGTTTTCACCTTTCTAGAATATTTTTCTATCTAGTTATTGGTCAAAACATTTGATGGCATAATCTTGTGATGTTCTCAGGAAGTATACCAAGCAGTTTTTCCCTAAGCTAATTTTTGTCGCTTTCCAGTGGTACTCCAAGTGCAGACAATGTCTTGCTGGATTATTATTTGGTTCAGCATCAGACCTTGTTGGTTTGAAAATGATCGATTCAACTCCATTCTGTCTTTTGAAATGTCTAGTACTAAACTCTGGTGTTCTGCTTTTGTAAATGGTGTGTTGATCCGAATACTTTATATTCAGCAGGTGTAGACTATCGTGTCCCCCCACCATAGGATTTTTCTTGTGACACTTTAGGGTGTTCTATCTAGAAAGATAGCATATCTATGTCAGTTTCTGAAGCAGGATTTGGCTGCTTTCAATGTGACATTATCAATTAGATGTTTTCTTCTTCCAAAACCAAGCATAATCTTAATCTCTCTTTCTGCTTGCTTCTTTGCCTCTTGCTTTGCAGCGTAAAGACATGTCCTCTACACACCAAACTGCTGACCCATTAACCATGAGATAAGCTTCATTTACGCTGTCATGCTAGGTTAGCTAATGATAACCAGTGTAACCTGGGGACGTGCACCCGGCCCAAAACCCGGAGTACCCGGTACCGGGATGTCCTCAGGACGGGTACTCCACGTACCGGAGTACCCCCACCGCCGCTCAAGCACCGTTGTACCGCAGCCGCACCCATCCCCGCACCCCTTGGGTACTCCGATACTCGGGTACTCTGGTACTGTACTTGGGTACTTTGGGAGGGTACTTGGGTACTCTGGGACGTGACGGGGTACGTCCGTCCACAGGCTTTAAAAAGTCAATTTTTTTTAGTTTTTTAATACTTTTTATTTTTCTAATTGGTTCCTACGGAACCCTAAAATGATGGGGGTCCCATATAAGGCTCATGCCTTTTAATACATTTTGACATGATTTTGTACTCATTTTGATATCAATCATGATTCAAATCATGCTACTCATTGTAATCATGGTCATCTTTGTGATATTTCATATTTGAACAATGAATTTTGAATCTTTGATAGAATCATAGAACTAATATAATTTTATGATTATCATTATGTTACTAACTTACTATGAGTATGTATGTTACTATCACCTATGTTACTA
>MU228133.1:1965649-1985783 GCA_018584345.1 Thuja plicata | reverse complement strand
GAACATGATAGTGAAATATAGACTGACATCTGACCGACTGACTGATCTAGTCAACATTTTTTGGATGGTTCCTTGATGCAGTTGGATTCTCTTGATTGACTTGACTCTTTGGATAGGCTTGATTGCTTGAGTGTGTCTGGTTTTGGTGATAGATTACTCATATAAGACTGACCTGTCTGGTTTGAGCGTATCCATCACTGTGTAAGATGATTGATATGATTTGATTGATTGATTGTGATTGTGTTGGCAGCTGATCAAGCTATGTCAGATGGGCCCCATGCTAGTTCACAAAGCTCATGATTGTGACAATTGATAGCTTGGCTTGGTCGCTAGTTGCTTGGGATTGATTTGATAGATTGATAAAGCTGTGTCAGATGAGCCCAATGCTGATTCACAAGGTTCATGATTGTGACATTGATTGACTGGGCATGATCACCCTTTGCTCTTTGATAACCAAGTTGGTTTTATTACTTGGGATTTTGCAATTTTTTGAATGTTTTTGATGAAGATTGATTTTCTCAGAACATTTTGATCTTTTTAGGATTTTTTTGATGAGTTTTCCAATTTTTTTTGGATTTTATCAGGACATTTAGAATCACCCCTAGTCTGGTGGACCAGTATTAACCATGGGTAATTCCTTGGTGCTCAGAGGGGTTGTGTGCTTTTGGATATAGCTTGGGTAGTCAGTCTTTCCTTTGAAGTGTGCTCAAGCGTTGATCTTGGAGTTCATTGATGGTGAAGCTGGATTTGAACACTTGGCACCTATTTGCCAGGTTTTTACCAAGGTACCTACTTAATAGCGCCTGTTTGCCAAGTTTTCACTGAGAGAGCAATTTTGTTTCTCTTTACTTTTTTCTTTTTTTTTTGAGTTGTCGCCAAGGCTCCTGTTTGCCAGGTTTTCACCAAGGTAACATTTGTATTTTCTAAAATTTTTGGTATTTTTTGGATATGTAGATAGGTGCCTTAACCATAGAGACCTCAAGGATAAAACCTCTTGAGGTGTATGTTGTTGATGTATCCAGGGAGCTGATCTCCTTCTGGTGTTGCCAGCATGAATGCCCCACTCTGAGTAGAGCTGACAATGATAAGTGGTCCTAGCCAGTTAGGCTCGAACTTTCCTGGTTTCACTCTTTTTGCTTGGTTCTTTTGATTTTCCATGAGGACAAGGTCTCCTACCTCAAATGTTCATGGCTTCCCCTTCTTGTGATAGTTTCTTCTAAGGCGATTTTGATAGCCTTGTAAGTGGTTGAAAGCATGCTGTCTTCTTTCATCTAGTAACTCCAGTTCACTGAGCCTTGCTACTCTGTAGTCTTCATCTATAATCAGGTTCTTCAATGATATCCTTAGGGATGGGATTTCCACTTCGAGGGGTAATACCGCCTCTGATCCATAGACTAGGGAGAAATGAGTGGCTCCTGTAGGTGTTCTCACACTTGTTCTATATGCCCATAATGCGGGACTAAGCTGTAAATGCCAGTCTCGCCCTGATTTGTTCATTGTTTTCTTCAAGATTTTCAAGATTGTTTTGTTTGTAGCTTCGGCTTGGTTGTTCCCTTGAGGATAATAAAATGAAGAGAACCCTTGTTTGACATGGAACTATTTGCATAGCTCTTCAACATCCTTTTTCTAGAAAGGTGTACCATGATCTATCAGGATAGTTTGAGGGATCCCATATCGATAGATAATGTGGTTAAGTATGAACATTGCTATTTTCTTTCCAGTTATGTAAGTGAGGGGAATTGCTTCCACCCACTTGGTGAAGTACTCTATTGTTGCTATGATGTATTTGTGTCCATTTGCTGAAGAAGGTGTAATTTTGCCCACTAGGTCAAATCCCCACATGGAAAATGGCAATGGTGATGTGATAGGATTTAGTTCTTGGGTTGGTGCATGGATGAGGTCTCCATGAATCTGACACTGTCTACACCTTTGTACATGTTTGTGCTCATCTATCTCTATTATGGGCCAACAGTACCCCATGCGAATGATCTTGTTAGCTAAGTTGTTTCCACCTTTGTGGGTTCCACATATTCCTTCATGTACCTTGTACAAAGCTCTCTAGGATTCTGTGGAAGTGAGACATCATAGTAGCGTTCTGTCTAGACTTCATCTATATAAAGTAGTGGAGAGGATGGTATACCTAGAGGCTTGGAGGATGAGGGACTTTCTCTAGTTTCTAGACAAGTTGGGAGGTAAGACACTATTTTGGAGGTAGTTGTATACATCTTGGTACCATGGGGATTCAAGACCAACAAGGACGAACATTGATTCTGTGATGGATGCTTGATGTGATGGCACCAAGAGTTTCTCTACTAGAAACTAGAATCTTGTTTCGTTACCTGGCATATCAATCAATGATGCTATGGTAGCCATCACGTCTGCAGCTTTGTTATGTGCTCGTGGGACTTGCTCGAAGAAGATGTAATGGAACTTGGTACGTAATGTTTCCATCTATGCTCTGTATGGTATTAGCTTCTCATCTTTGGTCGTATAATCATTGTTGACTTGGCTGATGACCAACTGCGAATCTCCAAAGACCTTAAGGTTCTTGATTCTCCATTGAATTGCTATATTTAAACCGATGACCAGTGCTTCATATTCTTCTATGTTGTTTGTGCAGGGGAAGTTGAGTCTAAAATACTTTGGAATTGTATCATGATCTAGAGTGATAAGCATTATCCCTGCCCCCGCACCATGGTTCGTGCACGACCCATCAAAGTATAGTTTCCATACCTTGATCGCTAGTTGTAGTGTCATAATAGATTTGTCAAGAAAGTCAGAAATAATAGGTTGATGGTCCTGAATGGGTGCATCTGCTACTTGATCCACGATCACTTTCCCTTTGGTGACATTTTTGTCTATGTACTCAATGTCAAACTCACTTAAAATCATTACCCAATTCGCTAGTCATCCGGTGAGTGCTTCTTTGCTTAGGAGGTATTTTAAAGGATCAACATGTGCGATCAACTTTGTTTGGTGACTCAACATATAATGTCTCAGCTTCTGGGAAGTGAAGACAACTGCAAGGCATGACTTTTCAATTGGCGTATAGTTGAGTTCATATTCTACCAATGTTCTACTTAGATAGTAGATGGCCCTTTCTATACCTGCATCATCATGTTGTGTCAGGAGTACACCTACTGCTGATTCCATTGCTAAGATATATAGAAGCAATGGTCTACCTTGGACTGGTGGCACCAATATAGGAGACTTGAGGAGGTAGTCTTTGAAGATTTGGAATGCTTGTTCACATTACTCTTTCCATATGAATTTGATATCTTTGTGCAGTAGATGTTGGAATGGGTGGCACTTGTACGCTAGCTGAGATATGAAGTGCCTGATTGATTGGAGCCTTCCTTGTAACCCTCTTAGTTGCCTCAGGTTCGATGGTGGAGGCATGTCCAATATTTATTTGACTTTCTCTGGGTCTACTTCGATGCCTCTATGTGACACTGAACCCTAGTAGCTTTCCTGTTGTGACACCGAATGCACATTTCTTTGGGTTTAAACGGACTTTGTATTCCTGCATTATGTCAAAGATTGGTCCCAATACTTGTAGATGATCCTTGCGAAGCATTGACTTAGCTAGTATGTCGTCCACATAGTCTTCCATTTTTTTGTTGATGAGATTATGAAATATTGTTGTCATAGCCCTTTGATATGTTGTGCCCGCATTTTTGAGACCAAATGACATGACGTTCCAACAGTAAGTTCCCCAAGGACATGTGAAAGTTGTTTTATGTTGGTCCTCTAGTGCGATCCTTATCTAATTATACCCTGAAAAGTCATCTATGAGTGATAGCATTTGATGTCCAGTAGTTAGATCTACTATCATATTAATGTTGGGTAAAGGAAAGTGATCTTTGGGACAAGCTATGTTGAGATCCCTGAAGTCTGTGCAAATCCGTATCTGACCACTATGCTTTGTAATTAGTACCAAGTTAGATATCCAATTTGTGTATGGTATAGGTCTTATGAACTTAGCATCCAATAGCTTCTTCAATTTTGCCTTCACTAACAGTGTAACATGGGGATGCATCTTCCTTAGCTTCTGTTTAACTAGTTTGGCGTTGGGTAGCAACGGGAGATGATGTAGCATGAGTTTTGGATCTAATCCTGGCATATCCGAGTAGGACCATGCAAAATTGATCATTCTTGCTTTAAATAAGTTGATAAACTATTCTCTCTCCTCAGGGGTGAGTGATTTTGCAAAGTATATGTTCTTTGGGTTCTTGTCATCTCCCAAATTGACTTCCTCTATTTCTTCTGCTAGTAATGTCGATTTCTCCTCTGTCAAGGGGAGGAGTTCCCTCTTTCCATCCTCTAACACCTTAGTGAGGTTTTCGCTAGAAGATACGTCTTGTTTTAGCTTTTTGTCATTCCTTTGTTCTTTTTTCTTTTGTGGACTGGAAAGAGGAGCTGCCTCCCCAAAATATGCCACTCTGTCGAGGTCAAAGGAGAATCCTACCTTGTGGTCTTCTGATGGAATGCCTTCCCTTAGTCCCATGAAATTAGTAATAGCCTCATCATTCTCAAAGAGATCTAAATCAGGGGGTCCTTTTTGATCCCACTCTATTAGCTCTAGGTGTACAAGATGGATACTTTCATGGTTGTTTGACTCTAGTTGGTTGAAAGGGACTACGGATATGGTTCCTACAAAACTAGACTGTGATGTGGACACACCACTTGAGGTCTGATAAATGACATGCTTATCTATGCAGTGTTGCTCGGTAATGGATAGTTGGTCAAATAAGTCTTCTAGGTTTATGATAGTGTCTAACCGAGGGGAATAATCTGGGATCGACAGTTTAGAGTCGTGAAGGGATCTCCACTCATACTCATGGGAGTCAGTCTCGATAGAACGCTCGTCAGATGTCTCACTTCCTTTTTTATCATCAATTGCTATGTGGAGGTCTATTCGGGTTTGTGTGGTTCCCTCTTCAGCGGGCAACAACTGTGCTAGTATGATGCTTATCAAGACATGTTCTGTGTTGTGCCCCCGGTGCATCTCTGCTATTTGTTCCTAATCAACTTGGATGTCTTGGATTATAGGACTGATTCTTAGTTGCCCATAGCCCAACCCTCTTTTGTTTCTTTGGGTTGGCAGGAGAGACAATTCCATTATGCCTTGTTGTCTTGCCCCCAGTCCGGTTGTACCATCATACCTGAATATTTGTAACATTGTATAACCATTACCATAGTTTGACAAGGGTAGGGTTTGTAAAATTGTCTCTTGTGGGTCTTGGTATAACCATATACTGATATCTTGTTCAAATGACTTTTCTTTTGCTATGTCTCCCCATCTGACAAAGGTTGTGGGCGAACATCTGAATAGAACAGGATGCAGAGTTTCTGTTGTAATAATAGGTTGTGGCATACCATAAGTTCTTGGGCTCTGAGGCATGTGCATGATGGTGAAAGCCTCTTCATATCTGTACTCACCATAGCCTTTGTCAGTGATTGATATTTTTCCTACTTTCTGTGTAACATCCTTAGGATTTGAATTTGAAGAGGAGGGGATACTTGCATCTTGGTTAATGGCTATCCTTCCTACTGTCCATGTGACATCCTTAGGATTTGAATCTGAAGAGGATGGGATGCTTGCATCTTGTTTTGAGGGTACCTGGTTATCAGTGCTGATTTGGACCGCATTACAGTATTTGAAAGGATTGGGATCTCCCTCTATGATGATTTCCTCTCCTTGGTGTAGGAACTTGATGCATTGATGGTATGTCAAAGGTACGAATTGCATTTCATGTATCCAGGGTCTCCCTAGTAGCATGTTGTATCCCAAATCAAGGTCTAGGATCTGGAAGGGAGTGTTTTTTACCACTGGACCGATACGGATAGGTAGAATGATAATACCTTTAGAGGACCTTTCCTCTTCATCATAAGCTCTGATATTTATCCTCCTTGTGACATCAATGCTTGATTCTAAATAGCCCAGTTTCTTGATTAGCTTTAGAGTATAGATGTTTAACCCAACTCCACCATCAACAAGGACCCTACGGATAGTGCTTTTGTGGGCTTGGACAAGTAAGTGCAAAGGATCATTATGGAGGGGTTTATGCAGCGACACATCACGATCTGCGAATGTGGCATGTTTGTTAGCAGCTATATGGTTAACCATCGTTTGGAAGCTCTCAGGTGTTATGTCCCTTGGGACAACTGCATTCTGAAGGGCTTGGTCAAGTGCCAGTTTATGCTATGGAGATATGCGTAATAGGTCGAACATGGAGATTTGGGTAGGTGTGCACTTTAGTTGATCCACTATGCTCGGCTGTGGATCTGAGTTTGCATTAGGATTAGAAGATACAGTAAATGAGGATGGTACTCCTTATAAGATGACTCTAGTGTGACGCGTTGTTACAACACATTTGTTACCTTGGTCTTTGATAGTGATCGTAGCCACATGGCTATCTGAAGGATTGAGGCAATTAATAACATTATCATTGTTGGTATACGTATAGTTAACTTGTTTTTCCTGTCCACTAGACCTGGGGGATTTTCCCTTGTTGTGATCATGAAAGGTATCATTGAAGATAGTGTGATTAGTTGTGCCTTTGGTTTGGGTATTTGTCACATTGATGGCCCCTGTGTCAATCAGGTCTTGGATAGCGTGTTTCAATCGGTAAGAGTTAGATGTTTTATGCCCTTTCACTCGATGAAACTCGCAGAAATCCTTGTCATTATACCACCTTGGTTTGTTTGCATCCTATTCAAAGTCCTTGATTTATGGGAGAGTGATAGTGTTTGATTGTATTAACTTGCGTAAAGTTGATTCTATCAGCTCTCTTAATGGTGTGAAATCTCATTGCTGGAATTGAAACCGTGGTCTGCGTTGATTCTATTGTTGACTATTTGACACAACGACCGCTTGTACAAGGGGAGGTTGGTTCTGGGTGTATGCTTGTTGAGTGGGCCCTGTGGGTTTTTGGTTGGCCATAGGTGCGCCTTGCAGTGACACCTTGGGTTGTGCATAGTTGACTGTCTTCATGTCAATGACACCATCATTGGTGACATTCTTGTTTTTGTTCCTCCACTTAGCTTTGTCTGTTGCATTTTTGTTTGTATTTGATTGTGTTGGATCTGCAAGGATTCCTCGTTTGACTAAGTTCTGCTCACAATGAAATCCTCATTCGATGAGTTGTGTGAAGTTCAGAGCTAACTATAATTCTATTGTGAATGACATGTCTGGGATTAGATTGTCAATGAACATGACTATTAGGTCTTGTTCGGGCACATCATATGTTATGCGGTTTTCCGTATTCCTCCAATCTCTGTAGGAACTTCACAAAAGACACTCCATCCTTCTATTTGATATCACACAGGTCCTTAATGCTGACCTTGTGCTCAATGTTATGATGGAAATGAGATACAAACTTTTTAGCCAGTTCACCCCAAGACTGAATGTCATGAGGTAAATGTGAGAACCATTCCATTACTGGTCCGACCAAGCTCTGTGGGAATAGTCACATTAAATATGTTTCATCATGGGCAAATTTGATGGAACTAGAAAAAACTCTCGGATATGTTCAATAGGGTTGGTATTGCCCCTATATTTGTCAAATTTTGGTACCGAGAAGTGATTTGGGAATGGAGACATGTGAAGAGGATGGTCAAAGGGGTATGGGTATAAATCCTCTACGGTGTAGGATTTAGTTTTCCCCTGATTTTGCATATCCATCATTTGGGTTTGAAGGGTTTGCATTTGTTGCATTAACATGTCCGTTTGATATTGAGGTTGGTGTGTGAGGACGTTCCTCTATGTTGTAGTGAGTATGAGGTTGTGCCTCTGTGTCCCTTGAGTAGGAACATAGGATTTCATCCTAGGGACTTGATATTGATTTCCCACCGAGTGATTTGGAAATGGGGGCACATGAGTAGCCCATGGTGGGGTTTGATGCGTTTGTTGTTGTGATTGAAAATGGGGTTGATATTGCTGGGGTTGATATTATTGTTGTTGAGGTTGGTGTTGAAGCTGGGGTTGTTGTTGTTGAGGTTGGAATTGAGGCAACTAAAGCTGGGGTTGCTATTGTGGGGGTTGGTTTTGAGGCAACTGAAGCTGGGGTTGTTGTTTCTAGGGTTGGATTTGAGGAAACTGAAGCTGGGGTTGTTGTTGCGGAGGTTGGATTTGAGGAAACTGAAGCTGGGGTTGCTGTTGCAGAGGTTGGATTTGAGGCAATTGAAGCTGTGGTTGCTGTTGGGAAGGCTGGATTGATGTCAAAATGGGCAAAGATGTAGCCTTGGGCGGGCATTGACTGTAATTCGTACCTACAGAGATGGATCCATGTGGGCATGAGGTATTGATCCCAAGACTAGTATGAGTTGACTACAGTAGTGACATAGTTTCATAATAGTTGGTGTTTGGTGTGATGGAAGGCATAGCTTGAGAGCTTGATTTCCCCAGCCATGTGACCGAAGGTGGGAGCATACTAGTAACCATAAGTGCACTCAGCTGCGAGCCTGTCATGCTTTGAGTGGAAGATGTGCTGGCCTGGTTTGTGCCATTGGTTTGAATGGGTATCATCTATGTCAATGTGGGCAATACCAATGGTGGGAAGATTTGAGAGACAACATGGAGTATCTGAGGAAGCTGAGTAGTGTTTTGACCTGCGAGAGGGTTTTCTGGCCATATGGTTGATACACTGAATTCAGCGGGGAGTTTGACTCCCTTCTTTATTAGCATGGCTAAGAAGCATTCGGGATTCCTCTCTACAACAACGTCAACTACTTGTGTGGAATAAGCATCTTGCTCTATATCCTCTAGTTCCTCTTCCGTGACATTTTGGAAAAGAGCTGCCCCACAGGGTTGTTCAAAGAATAGAGTAGAACTGGTATTTATGAAAGGATCATTCTCTTGCTCTATTTCCCAAGCGGGGAATCTGTTGATATATGACTCATCGTGTTGTTTTCTATCCTTACACCTTGTGTAAGGCCCTCCGTGAAGTGTTTGAGACATAGTGTGGTCCAGATTTTGTAACTAAAACAAGCGATATAAATCAAACAAGGAAGAAAATTCTTTCTAAGGAAGTCCGAGTTATGTTTTGGACAAGGGTAATTCTAAGGACAGATTTTGATATATCTTGATCTCAAAGTGGTGATGATGTAAAAAGATAAGATTTTTCGACCTTTACCTTGGACAAAGTCACTTTGATAAAGATGATGATGTTTTATATGACGAGATCAAGGTATTTCGAGTCTGAGCTTTCGAACTAACATTATTTTTGACAATAATCGTGCTTTACAGAGAAGGGATGATCTTTAATGTTTAGAGATTCACACAATGTTCTTCACATTTTTCTGGGATATACACTAGTTTTGGCCACCAAATGAAGAGGTCTCTCAAGGTTTTTAGGTTAAAACAGGTGTAAAATATCTCTGGTCAGGTGCGGAAAAGCTCCACCGATTGCAGCAAAGTGTATGGTCAATTGTGGTGTGTTATCACTGATTGCGGTAATAAACAAGATGATTGCGGAAATAAATAAGTTAACTGTGGCAGACTTCCTTCAATTGTGGCACAATGCGGGCAATTGCGGTAAATGAGAAACAGTCTCAAAAAGACCAAAAGATGGGTTATCACTGCTTGACAATTTTGATATTTTTGGAACAATGCTTCTGATTTGAAAGACAATTGACGTTGACAACCCTAGACTTTAACACGTTTGACTCATTTTGACAGTTTGGATGTTTTGTTTTGCATTTTCAGAAACTGATCAAAGAAACAAGCATGACAGACACTATGTTTTGAAGAATGAAGACTGATAATGTGTATGTTCTACAACTATTTCAAGTTGCAAGGTTATCACGAGGTCCCAACAATGAACAGGCAGATTAATCTAGGTCAATGGCTTCATAATACAATGTTATAGGCCCAATGTTTGAATGTTTGTTAGCTCACACAATAATTATCACACTACTAGGACATGAAGGTCCACGACGTAGGTGCCTGTGTTTTTTCCATTTCCAGGTATTGTTGCCGTGGAGTGAAGATCTCTTTCACTACACAAATACCATGGGACACATATGTTGGGAATCTTGGGGGGGAATTCTGCAACCCCTTGCACTATAATAAGGTACCTGTTCGGAGGTAAATCAGGTTGGCCTCTAATTAACAAGGTTGTAGTAAGGGTTTGTGGCATCTATCCAATCAGTTTGTACATGTGTGACTCACTTAAAAGCCTAGTTGACCACGCTGGCTCCTTAGGGATATTCACCTGATCCAGAATATCATCAACACACCTCACCTGAGCTTGGCTAGATAAGACAGAACTTTGGTTCGCGCCTTGTTTATATACCAATCGGAAGGATTACCAGTTTAAGGTCGTAAACTGAGGAAGAAGCGCATTCCCCAGACAAGCATTTCTAAAAAAAGTGTAAAGGTGTCTAATCTAACAGATTGTGCAAGTGCACCCAAAACTCAAGACACAAGGTAAATCGATTAAGCTCCAAAAGTTTGAAATGTGAACTAAGCTACACGACCATACAAGCACAAGTGTTCAATTTTAAGCCCAAAAGTAGGTGTTGATTGCTTGTTCAATTTTAATGCACCAATTTGAGATATTTTTTGCCTTGTTCAATTTTAGTCCCCACGTCAATTTTTAACCCCAAATCTGAAATGTGAGATGTGGGATGTTTGACAAACACTGTTCTTTTTAAACCCAAATTGACAAGTGAATTCCTTTTAGTTTGCTTTGTTTAAACAAGTTAGTATCAAAAGGATTTTTGCAAAAAAGAGTATATGTGACTTTGAAACAATGAATGATACTCACTGTTAAATTTTAGATCAAAATATGTGACTTTTAATTTTTCTTATATAACCTCAATATATGTGATATATTTAATCACAATATATATATATATATATATATATATATATATATATATATATATTATTACTGATATAATAATAGATATATATAAATATGTTAATATCAATTAACTGCAGATTGAATAAATAAGACTCACATTGTTTGTTGTATATGCTTCTCATATATCAAACACCAAATGAGTATAAATATGGAAGACAATAATATAGAGGCATGTCTCTTTGAAGAGACATGACTCTATATAATTATATCTCTTCAATATACAAATTATAATTGATAATATTAATTGGTACTTATTAACTAAATTACAACTGGCATCTTTCATAATACATAGCCGGTGACTTATATAATTGCACACTATGCATAATATATTATGTGCTACACACATAATAGTATTATGTGCTTCACACATAATATTATTATGTGCGCAACACATAATACTATTATGTGTGCAGCTCATTATATTAGGACCGATACAAATCGGTATAAATGTTAACCGATATAAATCAAAATCCATAAGATATTAATGGTTTTATTTATTTGATTAAACCAATATCAATTCGGTATGTAATATAAGATTAACATTGTTTATTTTATCAACTATAATATACATTATACATTTTAAATGTATATTAATATATATAATAATATCATTATTATTATATATATTAATATGCATATATAATGTAGAATAATATTATCTCATATTATTTTAACAATATTATCAATTCAATGATGTTTATTTAATTCTATATAATAATAAATATGTATATTAATATATATAGTAGTAATGACCATTATTATCATGTATATATATATTAATATATCAGTTATTTATTTTCTCATAATATTATGATCATTTTATCTGATCGAAGCTATAAACATCAACACTCACCAATAACTTACCCTTCCTATTCGTGGGAACTCGTTGTCCTGCAGAAAAATAAAGAAAGTATCAGGTTTTCAGATAGAAAGACAAATAATTTGATCGTGATGAGCAATTTTGCAGGCAATTGCGGCAGATAACAGGTGATTGCGACCTAAAAATATCAATTGCGGCAAAACACTTTCACTTGCGGTAATGCACAGTCAATTGCGGTCTAGATTGGTCAATTGCAGTCTGAATCTGTCAATTGCAGTACAATTCTTATAATTGTAGTACCAGTGGATTGATTGCGACAAATTATAGAAAGAATAGAGACCCAGAAGATGACAGAAAAGAAATGCGGAAACCTAGAATCGATTACGGTATTAAACCAGTCGATTGCGGCATAATTCTGTCAAGTGCAGAAAAATACCAGCAATTGTGAAATATCACGGATATAAAAAATACACAAATTTTTAGATTTGCGACCGTACGACCATGGTTGATCAATTTTGTTTGTCATCTGCAAGAGATAATCGGGCTATTTGTTTCACGTCGGGTTCACCAAAATGTACGCCTCCTTCGATCGTGATTCATGGTTCCCAATCTTTGCAAAGGCGAGGGTTAGTAGCAAAGGTTTACAATGATATAAATCCAAGCACACAAGAACTACTAAAATGAATAACTTGAAATGTAACCAATAAAATGTACAAGCACAAGAAAGGAAAACAAATGAATGCAAATCCTGAAGCACTTGAAGCTTCTATTGTCTCTTTCTACTCCTTCCGAAACGTTGTGCTTGATGCTCAATATTGGTGTGGGCAGTGTCTATGACTTGAGAAGCGTCAAGAATTTGCTAATTGAAATGGGTGTGATCGCAAGATGGCTTGAATGCTAGAACCAAACTGACATAGTAATGGCGCACGAGCTTGAAATCCTGGATCCTTCAAATGGTTATGAAGAGTTTATTATATGGGAATTGGTGATGATATGAACGATTGAGATCAATCCCAGAGATAGGGAGATGAATGATTGAGATTAAAAGGAACTGGAGAAGCCATCAGTAAAGTCCACCTCTTCAATTGGTAAAGAGGAGACAGAGTTTGGTTGACTGAAGAGCTAATTGTGAGTTACCTTTTTGAACTGAAGAGGTGGGTGAAGTTACCCATGTGGACTGAAGAGATGGGTGGAGTAACCCATGTGATCTAATTGGAGTTATCTCTAGATAAATGAATATTTAATTCATTTATTTAATTAAAGTTTTCAACATGTGAGATAATTGAATTCTTTTTGGTTTAGAATTGCTTTATTGAATGAAATTAAATTAATTTAATTAGTAAGTTTAAATATTTGAATTTAAACTATAGGAAATTGAATTTAATTAATTAATTAATGGTAATTAATCAATTAAGGTTAATTAATTAAATAAAATTAATTAATCAATTATTTTTGGGAATTTGATTAGATGATTTGGGGAACGAATTTAGAGGAAAATAGATGATTAATTAATGATTAAAAAACCATTAATTAATAGATGAAAATTAGTGTTTTTAATGTAAAGTCGCAAGCCTGTCCATTTTCGGGTGTCTACAAGAACCTACAGTGAAACCTACATGTTACAAATTAATAACATTGGACACATTGTGAAGTACTGCAAGCTACAATTCAATCAGGAAAGAAGACCTCCTATATGTTACAAATGCAATAATCCAGGACATATAGCAAAATTTTCCAGGTATAATGGATCAGACAACAGAAGAGTACCACCTCCTATGAATTCACAGAAGAATGGAAATGATATTGGTAAGAGTGTTGCAGATTTGAAGAGTGATTTTGAAAGTTGTTTTAAGAAGGTAGAATATAGCAACAGTGGTAAAATATGGAAGATCAAAGAAACAAGTGAGACATCAGTTCAGGGAGAGTCAATAGAGGCTACTGGATCTTTGCCTGATAGTAGCAAGACAAAATTGACCTAATTGGTCGATCATGGCCTTAGGGGGAGCATTGGATACAAACATCAGAATATATCCTGCCCCAAAATTCATGGACTAAGCTCGTGCGAGCTTGGGTATAAGCTTGGCCAAAATCATGGAGTATACATCTAAGATCGCAACATCAGCCGACACATATATTTTGTTCACGAGATCTAAACAACTGACTGGACAGTTTTAAGTGAAAGTGAAATTCATAACTTAAAATTGTATAAAGCACAACTTGATGATCTATTTCTTTACCATTTGACGAAGAGTGAGCTAAGGAAATCAGAGAACAAAGAAGTTCAAATTATTCTACATTGGTCGTGTGTGATCGATTGAAGGATAAACTCAAAATTCAACGGAAGAAAGGTATTTACATTACCTAGCCATGGATGCACCCATTATTTTTGATGTTACAGATCGACCTAGGTATAAGTTTAAGAAAAATATGTTCAAATCATGTGAAGAGGATCCAGAGGGAGCATTTTCCCAAACCCCATATGGCGTGTTACAGATAGAAGATATTAGGGCTTACATACATTGTAAGTATGACATACTGGGAATTGATGATATATCAACTGAGATGGATTATATGACTGATAATGGAGTCATGAGAGAAGAATACAAACATATTAATCAACTAAGCATAATGAAAATTCTGGATTTATGCAAATTCGATAAAGATGAACGGTTCAAAATACTGTTCTGATTAAGTAAAAATATGTTTTACAAGGATCCGAAACCTTTACAAAGTAATAAAGTTTAGCAGGTTTTAGAAGGACCTAAAACCTAAAGAGTTAAAAACAAATATTCAACAAAGAGCATATATAACTCTGCCAGAGCACCCAAAAAGGAAAGGAAATTGAAAACAAGCAACCAAGCCAAAAAAGTCCCACAAATACAACAATAAAAATAGGGACAACAAAAAACCCCAAAGGGATAGAGAAAAGGACAACTACATTCCCTGCACAAGTTCCTCTTCTTTGATGATCATAATTTGCATGTTGCTAACCGAACTCTTGAGCTCCACAGTGTCTTTGTCCTCCTCAGGACTGTTCTTCTTTGTGCTAGCTCTGGTGCGCGATCCCGAGCCAATACCCTCTTTGATCTCTCTGCTCTCCTTCTCCTTGTTATCCCTATCCAATTTATCCATCAAAATATGCGCATGGCCATAGTAAGCTTTGAGACTAATTAGACATTATTCCCTAATTTTTTTAACCATAGCCTCCAACCTCTCCACCTTAGTAGTCAGATTCATGATCTTCTCAACATTACTATCTTTCTCAGCCCTGTCTTGGATATCTTTGATTTTTCTCTCCATTGTCCCCACTTTATTAACAAACTCCACCTGGGATTTAGAATTCCCTACCACTTCTTTCATTTCATTCAGACAAACAACCACCAATTTTTCCCTAATTCCCATACTATCAAGAATATTTATCTCGGCCTTTATAATATCAACTTGTTTTTTCAGATTATTCTGATCATCAATCAGATTTCTTACCAAACCAGTGAAACCTGTAATGCAATCTTTGTTGTCCACAAAACATTGATGCTCCCCTGTGTCCACATTGTCATATAAATCACAATCCTTTCGCCCAAAATCTTCATCATTTCTAGTATTCTTATCATCTTTCGTATTTCCTTCTCCCTGCTTATTTTCTTCAGTTTTCTCCCTGAGACTGGTGTCTTCAATGACCTCCTCTTTTCTCTCCTCCTTGTTTTCCCCTCTTTCCTTATCCTCCTGGTTCTCCTCTGTATTTTCCTTTAAATCTTCCTCATCTGAGCTAAGATTAATTCTCCTCTTGCTGGAATGGCTACTCTTACAAGTAATTTTAACTTTTTCCTTACCCTCCCCACGTTTTCTTTTTTTATCCTCCTTTTTCACCTCCTCAATTTCAGTCTCTATTTCCAATTCCTCATTCTAAATCTTCTTCTTTGTTATCTTTTTACCCTTTTTCTTTCTGCTTCCCTCCCCAATCTCCTCATCACTATCCTTCTCCATTTCTGACCCTTCAGAGTAGCGTTTCTTCTAGTTTTTTAAAACACCCTTTCTGTTAGATTTAGGGGTTTTATACTCTTTGGAATCCTCTTCACTTTCTATTTCTTCCCCATACATGCTATCATCTTCATCCCCTTCAGTCTCTTCTTCATCCTTCAAGATATTCTTCCCCAATGGCCTTTCCACTTTCTTATTTTTCAACACCTCATATATGAGCAACATAAGCCCTTGGTGGGATGCATGATCCCCCTTCAGATCTTTCTGTAAACTAGAAATGGTAGCATATAAAGAGCTGAGCATATAGTAAGGTAAACTGACTTTAACCTTGTGCCTAAAATGGTTTAATAACATGAAATGGTGCCCATACACCCTAGTAAACATACCATCAAGAGTGACATAGCTGATGATCACATATAGGACATACCTCCAAGGTCTAGAAATGCACTTCAGATTATGGTAGGAAGCATCAATCTTGACCAGTCTATTCTTTTCCTTCTCATCTTTTGGGATAGTCTCCCAAGCTTTATCCAAGATCAGTCTATCTCGATAAAACTTAATTCCATCCATACCCATTCCCGTAGCTTCGATAATGATCTCCTCTGTTACCTCCATATACTGATCGCCAACCAAGACCTTGCCCTCTTTCCATGATTTCATAAATATCCTAGTGATAGATGGATTCCTGCCATGGAGCCATTCCAGAAAAATAGCCAGCCCACCCTCTTTCACAATCTTCCATACTTTGTGCTTTTTCTTCCAGTTGTTGCAGTTAACAGGCTCAACCCTTTTCTTATTTCCGCCCATTTTCTTACTCTGGTTGCAGCAAATATTTCTATTATGGCTATTGATAATGCCAAAATGAGTTTTACGCAAAGCAAAAAAGACCCAGAAAGCATGCCAAATCTAGCTTGCAATCATGATAGAGTACTTGCACCTTCGAAGGCAATAATGACACATCACCTCCATATTAATGATTTTAAAACAACTTACCATTTGTAATTATTTTGCTGATGGATCCTCAATCGATCACTCTCAAGAAATAATTTCGCTTGAATTGGCACATCATTTCCATCATTCCACTATGCCACCTCATCACTCTTACAAGCAGTATTAGCCACCCAGTCAACAATGTCATTTGCCTGCCGATAATTATGTGTAATAATACATTTTTCAAAAGAGTGAATAATATCTTTGGATTTTTGAATAATATTATAAATAGTCCATGATTTTTGAATAATATCATTATTTAAACACTTGACTATGTTGAAAGAATCCCCTTCTAACCAAACTTTAGTGCTACCTTTCTCTTTAGCTAAAATAAGACCCTGAAGAGCTGCATAGGCTTCTGCAAGATGATTCGTTTGATTACCAATGGGAATAGATTTTATACCTGTACATACACCATTTTCATCTCTGATGACAATGTCACACCCTGCCACCCCCGGATTTCCCTTAGAGGCACCATCAAAATTGATTTTATGTCATCCCTTCAGGGGACAATCCCATCTAGCATCCTCTCTTTTTGCTTTGTTATCCTTTTTTTTGGAATTGCCATTGATTTTCCAATTTTTGAATAGGGTAATATCATTCTCCTATAGAGGTTCCAACAATCTATCCTGTAACATAAGATTCTCTTTTATGGCTCTCTTAATCTTAAAGAAAACCTCCTTCTCACTATTCATTTTATCTCTGAATACTCTATCATTTCTTTCTCTCCAGACCCCCCAGCAAACATGGGGGAGGACAAAATTCCAAATCTTAACAACAGTGTCATGCTTTGATGGATAGATCCAAGATTTAAAAAGACTCTCCAAATTATCAGGAAAGTGGTTCAAAATACTGTTAAGTAGGGTTCATGATCAGTTTATCTGGATTGGTGATCAACCTGTGAAGATTTGTAGTGACCTAATCCATGAAATCACTAGATTGGACAACACCAGAGTCATCCCTATTGCAGAGAAACATGTGAAGAAAGAAGTTGAAACCCTAACTCATTCTAAATGGGACAAACGGGCAATGACAATAAATGACATCTTTCAGCAAGATGTAAGATTGATTGCGATGATACTTGGGTACAAGTTCTACTAGAGTAGCAGACCTAACTCAGTATCTGCTGGGGTAATCATGATGGCATGGATAATGGTGAAAGAGAATGTACAGTATAACCTATGCGAAGTTCTGGCACAACAATTCCTTGAGAATGTGAAGCTAGTGAAGAAGGACAAAATGAAAACCTTTAGATTTGGTTCATTACTGATGCATATGTTCATTCATATTTAGCACAAGTTTCCTGGCTTACATCCTAGTGGTTGGAAATCAGGAGTACCTACTGGCATATTGATTTCACAAAGCTACAAGAGAAAAAATGCTACTTGGGTTGATGGTGAACTATTTGGTATGATCCAGATAGTACAGAGACAAGATACAAAATACATGAAGACTTGTTGAGAAATACAAAGATACAATATGTTTCATGGTTTAAACTGATTGTGTGTGCTTTGAAGCAGTCATACCCAGGAAGAAATGGTGTTATCCCATGGGTTATGAAGTAAGTTCTGAAGTACTTACTATGCAAGTGGAATATGTCCTTGCATTAGAGATTGATACAATAGAGGAAAGATGGGGAACTTATGAGGAAAAGTCAGCAAAAGTAAGAGAAGAATAGACTAGAGGTCTAAGGAAGAGAAAGATTGAAATTCTTGTACATGAATGCGGAGTTAAAGCTGGATTGATAGAAGAGGAACTAAAAGAAGTCAAAAAGAAGATGACAGAAAGGTCACTTGGACCAGCAAGTGGAAGTACTACAGCCCCTCCCACTCCTAAGGTAATTATGGTAGAAAATCCACCTCCTCCTCAACAACAAACAACACAAGCTAAAAATATCACTTCTAGAGTTACCAGATCAGGCATGCAAACATCACCAAAAGAGCAGAGCATAGCAGGAGAAGAGAAGAAAACAAAAAAACACATTTGGAAACCTGACCTAAGGATGCTAGAGAAGAGAGCACTAGAACAAGGAAAATTGGTTACAATTGATAAATACTCTAACAGGTATGAATAAGTAGACAAACTTAAAATTGAGGACATTATGATAGAGAACCTACTTACTTTCAAGAAGACCCTATTAGAAATTGAAGGAAGCATACCTATAGACCTATATGGAAGATTGGAGATAAGAAAACATGTTGCATAAATTGAAGATGATACAATCATAAATCAAGAAATTGATAACATGTTGCTTGTGATATCAGTTCAAGAAAGGGACATAATATACAAGGAACTAAAACCTCTACTAAGGACCAAGGTGATATTATTGAAAATCATTGTGAGGAAATATGACAAATTCACCGAGGAAACTCAGAAGGCACTAGAGAAGATACCAATGAGTACTACTTCTAACAAGACATCACCTCCTAAGACCACTTCGCCCACACAATTCGGAATGGGTGAAAGATCAAAGGCAACAAAGACAACTGAGAAGAGCGAAGTAGATCCACCACCAAATTTCTATGTTTCTGGTATAGCAGTAACTCTTGACACCTCTCAAGATGAAAATGACCATTTTCAGGGAATATGGATACTTCAGTGGCAGATGAGGCTGAACACAAAGAGGAAGTAGAACAAAAGAAGGAATAGGATCAGAAGAAGGAAGAAGAGCAGAAGGAAGAAGAAAAGAAGACAAATCAAAAGGAGGATGAGAAGAAAGAGGTAAACACATCATCCATTTCATTGTTGGCAAGCAGTAATGTAAATGTTGACAACATGGATGAAGTTTAATTAGTAAAATTGGCATTTACTGCTTTGAACAAAGAAAAGGAAAGATCAGAACAGAAAGGAGACAAGAAGGCAAAGGTAATAACAAGAGCAATTGATACTATAAACAAATTGCTTCCTGTACCTCTTGTTTTTCAGAACAAAGATGACATTGCAAATTTGAGAATCACACTTGATGAATTTGATGGGCACTATGAGAAGTTATTGAAGATAGCAGAAAAAAAGCCAGAGAAGACATACTCAGAGAAGAAGCTAACAACAGTCTGCAAATCTATCACATGGGACTTAGGCATTGTGAAAACTTTCTTGAGAAAGGCAAGGAACTGCATTGGACATGGGAGAAAATTGTTCAACTATTGCATGAATCCAATAAGGCATGTTTAGAATGTAGAAGACATTATTGCCAAAGAGAGGGAAACTATGGACAATATGATGGATGGTTGTGAAACATCTTCACAATCCACAACAGAGATAGACAAAGAAGTCACAAGGTGTAGACACCCTAAAATGGACAGGCTTACGACTTTACATTAAAAGCACTAATTATCATCTATTAATTAATGGTTTTTTAATCATTAATTAATCATCTATTTTCCTCTAAATTCATTCCCCAAATCATCTAATCAAATTCCCAAAATTAATTAAATAATTAATTTTATTTAATTAAATAGCTTTAATTGATTAATTA
>MU228133.1:1949957-1965424 GCA_018584345.1 Thuja plicata | reverse complement strand
TTTCATCAAATAAAACAATTCTTAATAAAAAAGAATTCAATTATCTCACATGTTGAAAACAATTATTAAATAAATGAATTAAATATTCATTTATCTTCAAAGAGATAACTCCAATCAGATCACATGGGTTACTCCACCCATCTCTTCAGTCCACATGGGTAACTTCACCCACCTCTTCAGTTCAAAAAAGGTAACTCATAATCAGCTCTTCAGTTAACCAAACTCTATCTCCTCCTTACCAAATGAAGAGGTGGAGTTTACTGAGGACCTCTCCTGTTCCTTTTAATCTCAACCTTTCATCTCCCCATCTCTAGGATTGATCTCAACCGTTCATATCATCACCAATTCCTATATAATAAACCCTTCATAACCATTTGAAGGGTCCGGGATTTCAAGCTCTCGTGCACCATTACTCTGTCATTTTGGTTCTAGCATTCAAGCCATCTTGCGATCACACACACACATTTCAATTATCAAATTCTGGGCACTTCTCAAGTCATAGACGCTGTGCCGCCAATACTGAGCATCAAGAACAACATTTCAGAAGGAGTAGAGAGAAACAATAGAAGCTTCAAGCATTGTGGGGTTCACATTTATTTGTCTTCCTTTCTCTTGTTTGTACATTTTATTGATCACATTTCTAGTATTCGTTTAGTAGTCATTATATACTTGATTTTCATTCATTTGTAAAACCTTTTCTACTAACCCTTGCCTTTGGAAAGCTTTGGGAATCAAAAAGAGAGGCGCACACAAGGATTTTGGCTAAAATCAATGTATTAGATAATGAGAAAGGGAGAGTATTGACAAGATTCAATTTGTTAAAAAGTTTTGTCACTCCTAAGTTATCAGTACTTGAAGTTCATCTCTCAGACTTGGAGAAAGTGACAAATTCATTGGATAAATATATGCCCACAGACTTTAAAGAAGCTGAGACCACATCATTTTCACTGAATGGCTTAATTCATATTAGCCAAATTTTGTTCAAAACATGGACTGCAGAAGTGAAGATCTTGGAAGATTCCTTTCAAGATATTTTGAAACTGGTGAGCACGAACTAAAACCTATTGTTGTATATGCACCTTTGTCATTGTTGTCAAAGGGGGAGAAGATAAAAAAATATAGATACATATATAATAAAAATTATATAGGAGAAGAAAAGAAAGGAGAAAAGGAAAAAAGAAAAGAAAATTATAGAGGAGACAAATTTGTTGGAACACTTATTCATTGTTTTTCGTTAAGTGTTGCCACCAATGCCAAAGGGAGATATTTTTGGCAAGTAATCAATTTTGTGGAAATGTGATTTACTTTTTGGTTTTCATTTATGGCAACACATCTGGGTTTCAGACCGATTCCAGAAAAGATAAGTTTTGATGATTCAGAAATTGACTAAGTGTAGAAGCAGAGATACAGAAGTGTTTTGGATGCCGAAGATCGAGATCGATGATTTAGGGAAAGTGAGCTTAGAGGAAGACATTATGGCATATTTCTGACCTCCACCTAAGATCTATTTGTTTTTTTTTGAGTCTACGGTGAGTTAGACAAAATTGAAGACAGACAGACAACAACAGAACAACAAAACAAATCAGTTTGACAGTAACGAAGATTGAGGGAGTATGACTTGGACTCCAGACAATCAAAGTTGTATTTTGGTTGTTGATAACCTCCATATTGACTATGAAAGAGCATTGACTATGAATTTGGTATTTACTATATTAAATGTATTTTGTATTGAAGGTTGACTTAGTAATATTTGTAATATTCATATTAAGATCCAACTTTGTAAAGTTGTAAGATATATATGTAAGATCTTTTTGACAAAGAAGAAGAAGAAGTAATGTTGGTAAGTGGCTAGTGGAAATTTGGATGAGTTTTTGAGCGAATAGTAGAGAAGAGAATGACAAAGATCATTGAAGAACATTAAAGGAACTATCTAAGCACCAATGTTGCTTGTTTTTGTTCATGACTGAGAACACTTTGTAACCTGAATTATATTGTAAGAGTTGTAAGCTCAGTTGGCCCCTAACAGGGTGTTGTGAACCTTTAACAGGGTTGTAATTCCTTTAACAAGGAAATGTGATATGTAATATTCAGCTCCTAATATGGCTAGGTCTCCTTACAAGGACATTATACTTTAGTACATGCTTGTGGGCACCATCCCCACTGGGGTTTTCCCTTGGCCAAGGTTTCCTCGAAAATAAAATATGGTGTTATGAGTACTGTGTCATTTTCTTATGTTCTTTTCTTTACTGCAAGTTTATGGTTAATATATAAATGGTTGAAGAATTTAATTAAGTGCTATAATACTGATTCACCCCCCTCTCAGTATTATCCAATCCTAACAACCTCATGTATTTTCCAAGATCATATATGACTTGCTTGACATTATTGTCGAAATGGTCTGGGAGAGATAGAGGTAGAACGTACTGCAACAATTATAAAATGATCTTTTCATTTTTTTCTAATGTAATACAATAAAAAGTACATGCAACTTACAAATACATAGTAAATATAGAAGAACATGAATTACCTTACTGAAGGTATACCAATCATGCGTTTTCATCCCTGCCCCAAATTCACTTTTCTTTGATATGAGATTGTTTATGTTCGCAAAAAATCCTATAGGAAATCAAATGTTTTGTATGACTTATTTTATAGCATTGCTTTGATGGTCCGTTAATAACTAAGGAAGGGCACTTATATCAATCTGGTGTCCATTTCTATTTGATTGAATGAATTTTTTCATTGTATGATTGGATTCATGAATGTCACTAAAATTTTTGACAATTGTTTCTTTGTCACGCCTTTCATCCAATATTTTCCATAATGTCTCTATTATATTCTTTCCAGTATGAATAGTATCAAACAAATGCACAATTTGTAGCTTCTTTTAGTAGGGAAACCTACTAAATTGTCTGGGATAACTTTTTAGTCCCTTTAGAAGGTGGTCATTAATGCCTTGGCAACCTTCACGATCATCAATTACATCATTGGTAAACAAAACACAATAGAAAAATATAAATTCCAAGTATAAAATATTAGATGGAATGACATTACCTTGACGATTAATTCTATTATATTCCAACTTCCATAGGCAAGGTGTCATTCTTCATGGCTTTGATGTAGTCTCTTCTTTCCCATTGAAAAGATGTTTTTCGGTATTTCGATACTTATGATTTCTGTGGAGGAAGTGCCTATACTCATCAAACACATATTTTTCTAAACATTTTGAATGATGAGAATTCATCTTTGGACCACAAACTGGACATGTAAATTTTACCTTTGTTTGAAGACCTACAAGATAATGTAGAATTGGATTAAATATGTTAATTTTTATAATTATAATTATCATGTGTAACTTGAACACTATAACATACCACAAAAATGTGTTAGCCCTGGGGCATCATGTATTGTCCATACAAGCATTGCATGGAATTAAATTTTTCTTTGTCTTATTGGTCTAGAGATGTCATACATAGTAACACCATTCCATAACTCTAACAACTCATCGATAAGAGACTATATATATATATATATATATATATATATCTTTAACTTGGTACTTACCTAGTTGAATGAACAAAAACATTACATAATTATTATGACCATTTTACTGTAATATTTATAATTAAATGTAGATGATTATTAAATGATAACATACCTGGAACAATCATTGTCAACATTATGTGCTCCCTCTTTATTGATATACATGAAGGAATGTTATTGTTGATAACAAAAATAGGTCACACAGAGTAAACATATATCTCAACTCTCCAAATGGATTGACATCATCTGCTTCCAATGAAAGCCTGAGATTGTGAGGTTCTTTAAAGTGTGGCCACTTTTCCTATATGTCCATAAATTTCAAACCATCAGTAGACATTTGAATAGTGTCATCTCAAATTCTATTGTGTGCATGGTAATCCATAAATTGTGCCAAGCTAGTGCACCTGAATAATCATTGCATACGTGGAATTATGGGAATATAATGAAGAACCTTGCGAGGCACCTTTTTTGTTATTTGATATCTACTCGTATGACATTAAAGGCATTCTGTTGCAAATTCATGTTGTTTATGATATATAATATGATCATTGGGACAAGCATCTATTGCTTGATACTCCATTCCAATATCTTTCATAATGGCAGATAATTCTCAGTATGAGCAAGGTGGAATATTTTATGGTGGTAACAAAAAATCACCTATCAATCTACAACAAAAAATATAATTTTTTAATATAAAGAATATTAATGGTACATGATTCACCCTTTATGATTAGGATGGAATTGGGAAAATACTGAAATCTAATTTTTTGGTATTTTCTATGTTTCAGTGAGTTGCATTTTTAAAGGTATTCAGGGTATTTTGGGGCCCATCTTCCTCATGGAGGGTTCACTTTGGTGTGACCTCCTAGTTTTGGTTCGATATTTATTGAAGACCTTTCCAATAGAGTAAACGGTTCACAATTCGGAGCTAGGACTAGAAAGTTATGGCTTCTCCAAGTGGGCCTATTTTTATATATAGTTTTTTTTATATTTTTAGAATTTTTTTTATAGTTTATTTGTAATAAACATTATGAGGACTATTCATTTCATTTCCAAGAGGTTCTAGTGACCTTTGGGATCCATCAATTTTGTATAAAATCCAATTTCAAATAGAATGGATCACTTTTTATCTTGTAATTCTGTTGTTAATCTTCTGGTTTTTATATTGAACGTGACAATACCGTGGGTATCACACCAGGTATTGTAATTTGATTCATAATTCAGATCATTTTATTAACTATAATGACATATATGTCATACCTTAACAAACATGAGATTATTATGTTGGATAAACCATTCATAACCTTCAAGTTCACCAACAACAATACAATAGAGAGAAGAGTTGTTTGGGAGCCTTCATAAAGGGCCTCATATGCCTTCTCAAGTAGAGGTAAATCATGAACAACAACAAGATCATCTTGATCATCATGGTTATTTGCGCCAGTACTAAATGTGTCATGGATCAATGTATTTGTACCATCATCTTCAATTGTGTTTTTTGGCGCATGATCGTCATCTTCTATGGGATCATTATCTTCAACTTTGATATGAACACACCTCCATGTTCCTCCACTTCTAAAACCATATTCTTTGGGTTGTGTGGTCCATATCATGTGCTCTGGGGTGCTTGACATATATAAAAATGATCAACATAAATAAACCATGATCATGATCTCATCATCAAGTGATTTCTTATGTATATAAACTGTTAAAATGATATAATGAACAACTTACCAATGAATGATAATCATGTCCCCTTGAATGTGACCACGGTCCCTACAATGTTTCTTAGTTATTTTGATTAGAAGTCTTAAAGTAATTAAGCCCTTACAAATTTTGTAGGGACACTAACATTTTTCATCACCTTTTCTTTTCAAGTTAGACCATAATCTAGAAACTGTCTCCTTATTTTTTTCTTTGCTGATATTATCTGACATGGTCTTTGTTCACAAGAAAAAAAATTGGGCTATGGAAACTTCAGTCTATAACCTTTACAAACTATGCAAGATGTAGCAAGTATGAAAGTCTTCTTAGAACTAGTTATATAGAAGTTGAAATGTTAGTTATGAAATGATTTTTCATAATAATATACCAAATTAAAATACTAAACATAGAAAAATTACAAATTAAACCAAAACCATTCAACATTCAACATAATAACATAGTATATGTGCCTCTTGAGTTTTTGATTCCAGTAACAACCTCTATAATCCTTTGTACATATGCTTTGACTTTCTCATCATCTCGCATCCTTGGATTCTCCATTTTAGCCTTCCAATTCTACATTTTTGTCTTCTTAGTATATTCATCTCCTTCATATAGAGCCTCTAGCATTGACCAGTTCTTATGAGCTGAATCAAGATCTTTGACCTCTGTAAATTATGCCTCAAAGAGTGCACTTATAGTGCTTCTCTTGCAACCATATTGCAAGAAAACAATTTATTTTCTTCATCAGTAGCATTTTCTAATTCATCTTCTGTCTTGATCAATTCATCCTTCTTTGTAATCATCTAGTAATAAATTCCTAAGCAGATCAGATGAGTTCTCATTTTGTTCTTTCAACTATCAAAATTTTTAGCATCAAATTTTGGACTCTCCTTCCTATAGTAAGCCATCTCAAGATCACTTCAAGCTATTAAGAATTATCTCAAAGGACCACAAGCTCTGATACTAATTTTTAGGAATAACAGTGTGCTAACACAACTGAGAGGGGGGGGGGGGGGGGGGGGGGNTGAATCAATTGGGTTCCAAAGTCTTAAACTTTAAATATTTTAAAACAATTCCTTAATGGAAATCTGAATCAATAGTTAAAGCACAAAAATGAGATAAATTAGAACACCATAACACCAATATGTTTTGTCGAGGAAAAACCTGTTAAGGGAAAATCCCCAGTGGGAATTATACCCACAAAATAATGCACTAGAAATATTGTGTCCTTGTTAGGATACCTAACACTATTAAGAGTTGATTATTACATCCAGTACAAAGTCCTTGTTAAAGGAAAGACCATGTTAGGAGTCTTCTCAACCCTATTAGGAGTTGAATGAAATGGTGAGCTCACTGCTTGAGCACACTTCCCAAAGTGAAGGTTAAATCTACCTTTTGGATTCACTGTCCAAGTATAGATTTAATAACAATAAATGAACTGATTGATAGCAACTTGTCTTTCATATACAATTCCTATGAAGTGCATAACAAACATAATCTATGCTCAACATCTAGCAGATCTTGCATCCACAAACTTGCAACATCTTTACCATCTTCCTTTTTTTCGCACACAAACCACATCAAGGAATGTCTTTCCTTTATACAAGTTACAACAAGCAATTAGGTCAGCCTGTTAGGAATTCCCCAACATACAAACAATTATATAGACACTTGATAAGATACACACGATATCTTATAACAAGTATAAATAATTAAATACATGCCAAGATTCATAATCCACGTTTGTCATTTACTGAACACGTTTCTTTCCTTTAGTTGGCCTCAAATAGGTCTTCACATGTCCACACACCACAACTTATGTCAAGACAATCCTAGTGACCTATGAATCTCATAGAATGATATCATGTGTGTCATTTGTCATGCCTTAATCTCACATATCACAAATCATGCATGCATCCAAGATATTTTGAAAAATTAGAGACCATCTCTATCATCACTACACTGTAACTAGTCCTTACCAGATCAAATATAACTCATGCAAACAACAAGATAATGATTTGTGAGCTTAGACATAAGGTCTATACTCCTCCCTCTACAAAAATGTAAGCTCGCATACTCTGACACACTATACACTGTTCGTACACATTTGTCAGTCCTGCATGTTCCTGTCACAACAAGTCTCTCTGAGACTTCTGATGCATCCAACTGAGACATATGATGACATCAATGAAAAAATATGAATGTTAACACCTCAAAAATAAATAATTCCAATAGTATATGATGTCATTTTTTGCAAAGTCGTGGGTGAAAATGACCCATAACTTTTCTTTGTGAATATATATGCACAGGTATCCGGTACCACATATATATCAAGTACTAGATATATATATATATATCAGGTACCAGATATGTATTTGATACAGGATAGATATCTGGTACTGGATATCGACGCCATTTAAAAAAATATTATAATATATAACATATAATATGCTATATAATATATAACATAATATGTTGTATAATATATTATATAACATAGTAACTTATATTATAATATTTTAGTAACTTATAAAATATTATAATATTATAATAATTTCAAATTTAAAATTGGTTTGTATCTGGTACTTGATATGTATCGGGTACACCTAATACATATTTGATACTAGATATGTATCTGGTACCGAATATGTATTAGTTATGGGATTTTATTAGGTATTTACTTTGGCCAAGTGTACTGACACCTAAGCCTACAAAAAATACAACATGCATTTCTGCATTTTTAGACGGCTGAAAAAGGCATTCTTTTTCACATCGCCACTTTTTGGCATACCAAGATCCTACACATACCCTAAATGACATGTAAAACTATTTATTATAATATTGTCTGAATGTTTGAGAGAGTGTAAAACATATATACTCTTTATTTAATGCTCATATGTTTGGCACTCACTTAGACAAGATATACTTGTTCAAACTGCCCATCAAGAGATTCTTAAATAAAAGAGATATTTGATCTTTATAGAATTTTTAGGAAATGGATAAATGGGTAGGATTTTATCTTAGATTGAGAGTTAATCCATTTAAAGGTAGAGTAGATGTCAACATGTGGTAGCTATTATTAATTTATTTAAGAAAAAGTGGACTAGCCACTATATATATTTATTAATTTTAACTAATTTGAGGACTCATCTGGGAAAGAATCAGTGAAGAAAACCCAAAATCCTAGTCCATTACAAGTAATTAAGCAGGATATAAAATCCTATACGAATCTATCTAATTTCAAAATGGATATGTGGTAAGCACTAAAATACATTTCATATTCGGGAGTAATTGAAGTTTACTCAAAATGGAATCTACAAGCTTCGAGTATCCATATACTTTTCAAAAGAAGACCCAAAAAACTAAAACCCAAGAAACATAAATTCATTCTTCCATGTCTTTTGTTTCTGCTTGCAGATTAGCATTGTTTTGCCACTCAGAGTCCCAAGTATTTTCCCATCCAGCTGGAGGTGTGATTGGAATATCAATGATCCAACCCTCATTGTCTTATGCATTCTGTTTGTGTACCACCCCTTGCAGCACAAGCCCATCATTTGGAGAAGAACCCAATAAGGATGACAGATTTAAATCTGGTACAATGGTGGGCAATAAACTATCCTTTGTTCTGCGAGCTTGATTCGATGCCTGAACGAGTGTCCTCAGAGAAATATTGAGGGAACCCAAGATGTCTAGCAAGGCATATTTTGTACACTTGATGCTTGTATCAAGATCTTTACCCAAATCCTTATCCATGGTTTGCAGAGTGTTTTTAACATATCAGAAGCTCTGTCTCTCTAGTGCCTTCTTAATGTTCTCATATACCATCAAGCATTCATGCTTTGCCATCAGTTGATGTCGGGTAAACAAACCACCCACCAGAGCACAACCAGACCACAAATTATACTTATGTATGGCAAGCATTAATCGATTATCCCTGAGGAAATGTGGACGGACCACCTTATTGGCAATGTACCAATAAATCAACAGATTGGAGAAAATCCATCGAGTTGGATAAAAATATTGACAGAAGTTGTGAAGGGAATAAGACTTGCTTGGATCTTGGCATTAAAATATTCTCACCTATAACCTTATGACTGGCTCTTCGTATGACCAGAGTATGGCAGATAAAAATAGAATCCAGTTGAAAATAATCAGCCCTAGCTAGAAGATGCACCTCTATTTCGCCCAGTAGTAGGAAGATTTGGTAATTGCGAGGTAGTATTTCCTCATGAAATAGCCCATAGAACTCGCACTTTGGACACAAATCTATAGATAATGCCATCATACAGAACCTAGTAAAAATGAAATTCTACTTTAGGTTCTGCAAATTATGCCGTGCCCTATTTATGAAGTGGTAATGACAGGACAATTTGAAAATCTCGTACGATTGCAAACATAAGGTGATGTCTTTTCCAATCCTTAATTAAATTCCTCCACACACCTTAACCATTTAATTGCCAAGCTTCCATATCTTGAACACATAACTGACCACCATTGTGAGATCTTCGTGTGTAAAGTGATCACATGGGATGCATTATGTTAATGCAGTATTGAGGTACTTGCACGCCATGTGGTTTTTCCCATTTTCATTAACGCTTCCCGTATACTTCTTCAAATTGACACTAATGATGTGGGTTAGTAAAGGCTTGTGAGTTAAGATATACTTTACCAGTCTGGGTACAACGTCAGCAACCATGATCATAGAAAGTTGTTATGTGTGTCCCTGTCTTTTCAAGATGCCTGTAAAATTTGCCTTTTACAAGGCCCAATTATTGCAATCCCCAGATCCGCCAACATACTAAGATTCTACTTCACCCCTTTTTAACTGCATATCAATTTCAATAAGTCTTTGCATTGCACAATCCTTACTAATGAAGTCCCATGGATTTATTTTTATTTCCTCATGAATCAAACCTTCGCATCCCAAATGTGCAAGTTATTCTGCCAAGGCATTCCCTTCTCGCAGTGTGTGGGAGATGCACATAATTTTGAATGTGTCTAGAAGCATCCAGATTTGTTAAAGTATATATGTTAGCTTCTAATTATGTGACTCGTGTTTGATGCATGCATTGATTATAACCATAGAGTCTCCTTCCACATGGATATGTTTGAATCCACCTTTCCTTGCCAAAACTAGACCATCAAATAGGACATGTGCTTCTGCTATATTATTTCTTCTTGGAGGTAGAGGGGATGCTTTGATGGCCAATACTACTCCTTGATGGTCCCTAATGCACACACCAATCCTTGACTGACCAGGATTGCCTCGCGAAGATCCATCAAAGTTAATTTTTACAAACCCAAATTGAGGAAGAATCCAATGAACAAAATCCCTACATTGTGTTTGTTTTGCTTGATCTTGTTGGCTCCATCCAATAGGCACATGAATATCTTTCCTCTCCCGAATGATAGAGATATCCCATGTAGTCAGAACTGGATTGCATTTGACTCTAGTATGACTAGCATTAACCACTTTAGATATGGATTTTTCAATACTCATTAGAAAAGATTCTATTGGGGAGGGATTCTGACAGAAGATTTTCTTGTTGCGTTCCCACCATAATGCCCACACAACTAGATCCGGGATACACTTCCATAAACTAGAGAAGAGGGAATTCAGATAAAGTTTTGGCCATGCTTGAAAAAGATCCCATAAAGTGTTTGGAAGGGGGTTGAGATATTTTAATTTTCCAAGAACACACATCCAACATTGGTGCGCAAATTGACATTTAAGGAATAAGTGATACACATCTTCAAACTCTTGGTCACATAGTAGGCATTTGAATGGTTGGGAAATATGAAATTAGTTAATTAGTCGCTCGTAAGAGCCCTTTTTGTAAAGAAATCCGAGCAAAGCACCCTGCCTTAGGGAGTGTTACCTGATTCCAACAAAAAGAGAAGGCACAACAAGGGCTTTATTTGATTCCTATTGTTGAATAATCCTATATCCATCTATGATATTGTATGTTCCATCCTTAGCAGGGACCTACAGTAACCTGTCCACTTGTCCTTATAAAAAGACCACTTTTGTTTAGAGGATTTTTGCTAGCCTATCTCTATCTTGCTGTGAAATGGGAAACTCGCTTGGGTCTTTCCATATTACTCTGCTGGAAAACAAAGTAATTGCAGATACATAATCCACCAAGTATCTGCCCCAATTTGTTTCTGTTGAAACCACCATATCATCCAGTGGTACTGATTGGATAATGGGGGGTGAACCATTCCAGTAATCTCTCTAAAATTTAACTATGTCACCAGTATTCACCTCCCAAGTAATATATTGAGTAACAATATCTCTAGATGCCATCATAAAATCCCATATAACTGATCCTTTTGGGGGTCTTGGATGGTGAATATTCTTGAGGGACAAAGGTTGTCTAGGTACTTTTGTTGCATTCACTTGGCACCACTTATTATCTTACTTACTATACATTTGCCATACTAATTTTCCCCCAAATGCTTTATTTCGCTTTGCCAAGTCATGAATACCAACTCCACCCAAAGATTTCACATGTGTCATATCTTGTAATGAAACAAGAGGTATTTTCTTTACACCATTGATATTCCTGGACCATAAGAATTCTCTAAGAAGCTTTTGAATTATCTGAATCACTAAGGGAGGAGCCTTTAGGACTGAAAGGTAGTAGTTAGGAATGGTAGCCAACACTATTTTAATAAGTAGAATCTTCCCTGCAAGTGATAACCATCTGGCTTTCCAAGTCACTATTCTAGTTTTGATTCTATCAATGATAGGTGTCCAATAATTACTTTTGTTAGCTCCCATGAAAAAAGGTATGCCAAGGTACACTAATGGTAGGTAATCAATTGTAAATCCCAAAGTGTTGGCGATTCTTGTTGAAATAATTTGGTTGGTATGAAAAAAAAATATTTTTGACTTTTGGGCATTGACTTTTTGGCTGGAAACTTGAGTGTGCAAGTCCAGGGTTTGTTTGATATGTTTGGCTTCTTTAACATTGGATGATCCAAAGAGAAAAGTATCATTCACAAATAGAGAGTGAGTGATTTCTAAATTTGAATTCCCAATTTTTGTGCCTTCCCAGTGACCAAGAACATGTTTATTATGAATGTGCCTGCTAAATGCTTCAACCATTAATATAAAAAATACCAGGGCTAAAGGATCCCTTGTCTAATCCCTTGATTTGAAGGAAAAAATCCCGCTGGAACTCCATTTATTAACACTGAAAACCAAGCACCTGAAATACAAGCTCTGATCTATTTGCACCAGCCAGCAACAAACCATAGTTGTTTTAATACCTTGAAGAGGAAGTCCCAACATACTCTATCATATGCTTCCATCATATCAAGATTGATAATGAAATTTGAAGACTTATTTGTGTTTATTGTATGTAGGACCTCATGGGCTACCAAAGCCCCCTCCATAGTTTCTCTACCTGGAACAAAACCTCCTTGCTCTTGGGAAACTAATTTTGGAATCAGATATTGCATTCTCAAGTAGATTTCCTTTGTGATAATCTTGTATATTGTGTTACATAACAAGATGGGTCTAAAATATGATTTTTTTTTGGGTGTCTTGACCTTATGGATAATGGCAATGATAGTTGTGTTGAAATACTTTAGCATATCTTTACTTTTCCTTGATTCCTCAATAACATCAAGTATTTCCCATCCAATCAAATCCCTAAAATCTTGGAAGAATAGTGTTGTGAATCCATCTGGCCCAGGTGATTTGTCTAGGGGCAAAGAGAGTACTACTTTTCTGAGTTCTAATAATGTGAAGGGAGCTATTAATGTTGTGTTATTAGATTCTGTAACAATTGACGAGATGACTTGTAGAAGATCTTGCAATTGCTGATCTATTGGTAATAGTAAGTTTGTTGGTGCAAGTAGGTTTTCAAAAAATTGAACCCCTTAGTCTTGAATCCCTTGAGAATCTGATATTGTAGTACCATTGTCTGCTTTATTGATGTCAAATATTCGATTTGTTGCTCTTTTCTATTTTGTTGCGGCATGAAAATATTGTGTATTCTTGTCCCCCTCTCTTAGCCAAAGTTCCCAAGATTTTTGGCGCCAGTATACTTCTTTTTTATTGCATAGTTCTTCCCATTCTATCTATAAATGCTTCTATCTCTCATAATTGTCATTATCCATACCCTGATTAATTGTCTTCTCAAAAATATTTGCCAGCTATTTTTGAACAATCTCTTTTTCTTTGAAGATGTTTTTAAAGACTAGCTCATTCCACTTCTTAATGTGTTTTTTGATGTATTTTAATTTTGCTGCAAATTGATGCATTTTAGACCCTTCACATCTAGGGGCACTAATCCACCATTTCTTTATAAGAGGTAGATATTGAGGGCGCCAGAGCCACATTTTTTCAAATTTAAATATCGATTGATGCTTAAAACCCTGATTGACCATGGGTAATTGAATATGAAGAGAAATTGGGAAGTGATCCGATCCAGGCCTAGCCATGATTTCAGAATGAAAAGAAAAATTTGTTAATTTCCACTCCTAGATATTAGGAACCTATCCAGTCTAACTATAATATGTGAGAATTTTATTCTTTTGTTCGTCCATGTGAAAGATCCATTTTTAGGTTCAATATTCGTCAAGTTATTATCCTCAACAAAGTTTGAGAAATCTTGTATATTTTTCATGGGAGGGAAAATACCTCCATTCTTTTCTGAAGCTTTCTAAATTGCATTAAAGTCACCTCCCATAATGATATGCTAATTATTTTGAGCTTGGATATTGTGTGTCAGATTCATCCATAATCTATGCTTGTCATTGTTAGAATGAATTTAGAATAACTGAGAGGGGAGGGGTGAATCAGTTATCCTTAGGTCTAGATGTAGCAAATAAAACTTTCTATATTTCAGATCTACTTGGCAGCAGTAGCATATGTCAACAAATTTAATCATGTAGTTTACTGTCTAATGTAATTAGCTTGTAGAAACATAATAGTAAAACAAATCATAGACATTCACACAAGTTGACACAAGTATTTAATGTGGAAACCCAATATGGGAAAAACCACTAGTAACATACTACCAAGTTTTCACTCTTCTAAAGTGAGCTCTGTGAGGAGCCAACCCTGTTAAAGGTTACAATAACACACTATTAGGTGTGACCTGGTTAAATGATTCAATCACCCTGTCAGGAGTGGCCTTGTTAGAGGACTTAGAACATTCCACTTGAATGTCACCTTGTTAGAGGATTTATACAAATGACTGTTAGGTCAACCTTATTAAAGGATTTTAACTGATACAATGGTTAGAAAGTAATCAGCAGTTGTGATCTGATACATACAACTTACTTTGCAAATTCAGATCCAATTACAGCTCTGATGTTAACTTACTGGATGGCCTGCATTGTCATTCCAATCTTCTGATCTGCTTGGAAATCCATCAAGCAATCACACATGCAACTCTCTGCTTCTGTATTCAGCCTTCTCTGCTAGGTCATGCCAATCAGTAAATAAACTATGAAAACTTCTTGCATACACACATCCACTTCCACTTTCACACACTTAATGAATAACCCCTTGAGGTTATCATATACCTCTCTGCCTAGGTCAGATAAATCTTTTATCGCTTAATCAAGATCGTAGATCTTAGGTTAGGTTAGATCCAATGGATCATTCCATCATTGCATTACATTTACTTCTCCAAAGTAGTCTCTAAATTAAATCTTGAAACCATGCATTAATTACGGTTACCCATTCATTAAATGATGTGGATCAATCTTTAATTAACATTACATATCCCAATAGAATTAACTAAGTCGGCCAGAGATCTCAAATATCATCATTAATCTAATTACTGTAAGTCGGCCAACATCACTGTTTCCACTCGACAATTTCACAGGTGCTCGGCATTGAACAAACTTGCTCGTTACAAACAACTTCACTCGACATAAACAACTTTGCTCGGCACAAGCAACTTTTATCGGCACAAGCCAAACTTGCTCAGCATAAAACAACCAGAAAAATTGTCTTTGAAAGATAAATAACTAATTACTTTGCCAGAGTGCCAACTGATCAAGTACCCTTTTATTTGTCTTAACTCAACCATTCACTTGGTCTTCTTGTTAAATCTTCTTCATCAAAAATAGATATGGTACTCAAATAGATAACAATAGTCTCACCAGTTAAGGTTTGATAGCAATGACAAAATAACAATTGCTTGCATTGTCACTTTCCAACAATCTCCCTCTTTGGCATTGATGGCAACACA
>MU228133.1:1918519-1946257 GCA_018584345.1 Thuja plicata | reverse complement strand
TGTCAGTATCATTGTCAGAAGTTTCTTCAGCAATATAACAAGATTTCTTACCTTTGTCTTTGTAATCCTTATATTTCCTAAAGTCTCGGTCATCCTTTCTGTCTTTGTATTCTTTGTATTTGTTGTCATTTCTTTCATCTTTTTCATTCTTATCAGGACATCTAGCAGCTATGTGACCAACTTTATTGCATGAAAAAAAAATGATAGGAAGTTTACCTCTATATTTTCCTTTTCCCCTGGATAGCCTTTTTTCCATAAGTGCTTCAAGTTCTTCAAGATCATCATCAGTAGTGTCACTATCACTGTTCACATGTTTCTTTCCTTTCTTAGATTTATTGAGAACCAGCTGTGATATAAAAGCAGAATCAATACCTTATGGATTGTAGTTATCATAATTTGACATTTCAAATGCAGTGAGTCTGCCTATCAGATTTTCCAGATTCAGATTATTGTTAGGAGTACATCTCTGTTCTTGAATTATAGAAACTCTAATAGCATATACAGGAAGTAAAGTTCTTAGTACCTTTCTCATAATAGTGTTCTCATCTATTGTTCCATTAGCTCCTCTAATGGCATTTACAACTTCTTTCACTCTACCATAATACTGATTAACATTTTCACCTTCTTGCATTTTCATCTCATCAAACTTACCTCTTAGACTCTTTGATTTAGCTCTCAGCACATTTGTGTCTCCACCATAGACATTTGCAAGTTTATCCCACATCTACTTTGCATTTTTGTAGCTCTTTATATCATCAAACTCTGTATAGCTCAATGAGGATGCAATCTCCAACATTGCTTGATTGTGCTCTTGCTTTTCTCTTAATTGTGCAGCTGTGAGAGGAGTAGTAGGTGATACATAGTCATTTTCAATAAGTCACTTAGCATCATCTCCAATACCGGTCAGATGTAGTTTCATCAAACTCTGCCATGCAGGGAAGTTATCTTTGTTCAGCTTCGGAACCTCCTTCTTATACATCTTGATCTTTTCGCTCCAAGTACCTTCAAACTATTTTTAGGAGACCTAAGCTCTGATACCAATTGTTAGAATGAATTTAGAATAACTGAGAGGGGAGGAGTGAATAAGTTATCCTCAGGTCTAGATGTAGCAAATAAAACTTTCTGTATTTCAGATCTACTCGGCAGTAGTAGCATATGTCAACAACTTTAATCATGCAATTTACTGTCTAATGTAATTAGCTTGTAGAAACATAACAGTTAAACAAACCATAAGCATTCACACAAGTTAACACAAGTATTTAATGTGGAAACCCAATATGGGAAAAACCACCAATAACATGCTACCAAGTTTTCACTCTTTTGAAGTGAGCTTTGTGAGGAGCCAACGCTGTTAAAGGTTACAATAACACATTGTTAGGTGTGACTTGGTTAAAGGATTTAATCACCGTGTCATGAGTGGCCTCATTAGAGGAATTAGAACATTCCACCTGAATGTCACCTTGTTAGATAATTTCTACAAATGACTGTTAGGTCAACCTTGTTAAAGGATTTTAACTGATACAATGGTTAGAAAGTAATCAACAGTTGTGATTTGATACATACAACTTACTTTGCAAATTTAGATCCAATTACATCTTTGATGTTAACTTATTGGATGGCCTGCATTGTCATTCCAATCTTCTGATCTGCTTGGAAATCCATCAAGCAATCACACATGCAACTCTCTGCTTCTGTATTCAGCCTTCTTTGCTAGGTCATGCCAATCAGTAAATCAACTATGCAAACTTCTTGCATACACACATCCACTTCCACTTGCACACACTTAATGAATAACCCCCTAAGGTTATCATATACCTCTATGTCTAGGTTAGATAAATCTTTTTCTGCTTAATCAAGATCGTAGATCTTAGGTTAGGTCAGATCCAACGGATCATTCCATCATTGCATTACATTTACTTCTCCAAAGTAGTCTCTAAATTAAATCTTGAAACCATGCATTAATTACGGTTACCCATTCATTAAATGACGTGGATCAATCTTTAAATAACATTACATATCCCAATAAAATTAACTAAGTCAGCCAAAGATCTCAAATCTCGTCATTAATCTAATTACCGTAAGTCGGCCAACATCACTATTTCCACTCGACAATTTCATTGGTGCTCGACATTGAACAAACTTTCTCGTCACAAACAACTTCACTCAACATAAACAACTTTACTCAGCACAAGCAACTTTGCTCGGCACAAGCCAAACTTGCTCGACACAAAACAACCAGAAAAATTGTCTTTGAAAGATAAACAACTAATTACTTTGCCAGAGTGCCAACTGATCAAGTACCCTTTTATTTGCCTTAACTCAACCATTCACTTGGTCTTCTTGTTAAATCTTCTTCATCAACAATATATATGGTACTCAAATAGATAACAATAGTCTCACCAATTAAGGTTTGACAGCAATGACAAAATAACAATTTCTTGCATTGTCACTTTCCAACAGTTATGAGTTGTTGTGGGACCATAAACATTAATCAAAATTAAAGATAAATCAAAAACCTTAATTTTCACAATTTGGCAATTGTCATTTTGGTCTATAACCTATCCTTGAACTGTTATAGGATCCTATAAAACAACAATGCCACCAGAGGCTCCATTTCCCTACTTATGAATCAAATGCCATTTAGTCCATTTCCCTATTGTTTTTTTAAACATTTCTTGTGACATCTTAGTTTCTTGTATTAGAATAATATCAGCTTTCATAGAATCCAGCTCTTGCTTGATTCTGTTTCTTTTGTCAAAGGCATTCATACCTCTGACATTCCATGAGGCGATCTTCATTGCTGACAAGGAGATCTAAGGGATCTCCTTGTCACTCTTTTGGTTGTGGTGAATTTGTCATCCAATGTAGACTGAATTCCTGCTACAATTTCTACCTTAGTTTGCAAACTCTTAGGTTTTCTTCCCCTCTTTCTGGGTGTCACTTTATCTTGCACCTTTTGGTATGGTGTTTGGTGAATTGATAAAGTGAGATTGTGGTCATATCTTGCTAGTGGTATGATGAGTTCTAGATTTTGCAGTTCTTTACAATCTTGATGATCACTTTCCTCTATGCCACTAATATCCTCATTGATCATATTCTTAGTTTGGGGTGAAATCAGGAGCTGATCGTGCATTCCTACCTTAGAATGTTTCTCCCCAAATGAATCATGTAGCAGTTCATTAATCTCCTAAAAATTTTGCATCGTGTGAAGTCTGTGGGAATTAATATCCTAAGGAAGCATGAAGTCTCCTTGAGGATCTTGTAAGATTTCGGTGATCTATTTGCTCTGTAAGTCAATCTGTATGTCTTTAATCAGTCCTGAGGGCTGTCTAATATTGGAGTCTGTGTTTTTCTTACTTGAATCTGAATCCCTGTGTAAGTGTGAAGCATTGATTATTTTATCACCTATTAACCTTTTCTCTTCATGAAATATAGCTCCCTCAATTTCAGTTTCATGAATCATTTTAGAGGCCAAGTCAATTATCACAGACTCTATAAGATTCTTAGCTTTTAGTATGATAACAACCCTATCATTGAATACATCTTGCATATCTTTCATATTAATGGGGGAGTCTTGGAACATCAGTTGGTGGACAATATTGTTAATGTTCTAAATGGATGGCTATGACTGTTTCCAATCGATAGCTTTTGCATTTCTTGTCTTATCCTAGAGCATGAAAATATATCATAATGCGAAGAAGAAATATATAAATTATTTATAGAAGTAAGAAATGGTTTCTAATTGTCCAATTCTTATTATTAACAAAAAATCTATTTTCTATGTGTCTATACCCTCATCAACCCCCTGAGAAGTTTCCCACATCATGCAAACTAGTGGCTCTAAACAATGATCTTCACATACCAGTAACTCTGAAAGGGTTGCCTTCTTACATTGTGAGGTAAAGTGACCAAGTTTATACAAATATTTATGGATAATCTCCACACTCTACAAGGCAATAATCTATTCCTAGATACCTCATTTTGATTTAATCTTAATCTGTTTTGGAAAATCCCTTGATGAGTCAATAAGTACACAGACCGTGACATCTCGGTGTGGAATCTCAAATGGGATGAGATCATGTCTTATGAAAATACCAATTTGATTAGCAATTGTTTCTATGATTTCTATATCTTTGTATCCCAGAGGCAACATTGGTAATCAAGCTAGAAGGGGAAAAATTATAGGCCTTGTTATTCGGTTTTAAAGTTTGGGGTCCATGTCAGAGTAAACAGACTCGGGCCATTACAAAACCATCCTTTATTTTTATGAATAACATCCCTCTTATCTACAGACTCAAATATAGCAATGAAAAACCCCAAATCAGTGCCCAATCTAAAAATAAATTTCAATCCTACCGAGTGTTGAAAATCCCATGTTCTAATTTCTAAAAAGACCAAATCATTGCTTGAAAACTTACCAATAAAAGTTGTTTGTTGAAGGTAATCAACATGGTCCTGCAGCATGTGCTCTGGAAGAGTGATATTGACCGTGTTTTCATCTGCACTTTGAGCTTGCAAATCATCCTTTGTGTGTTTGGCACATTCGAGATGCTCATATGGTTGCTTAGGTTGCCAGATCTGCTTGGAGTTTTTTGGATTGAAGGGCGCTCTATTGTTCCCATTATTTGACCACACAACTGTATTATCCCCTTTTAAGGGTTGTTTTACCTTAACATATTCATTAATATATGCTCTATTATAAGTGGTTTCCCAATGTTCACTGTAGATCCAGGGGGAGTTCCATCACATATGTCAAAAACTGGTTGTTTCTATTTTATCAGTCGAGCACCCCTTCTATCCCGCCTAAGAATAGGGTTAATTTTGATCATTGGTGGACGAGTGTGGTGTGGAATTTTTTCCTGCCCAGAAGCATTTTTGAAATTTACGGGCTTTGTGAAAGGTCTTGAGTGCCTCGGGGGAACCATAGATTTCAACATTGCCTGAATTGAAGATTCCCCCTGCTCATAGCATGAAAACTCTTGAAAACTGGAAGGCTCCGTCTGATGATAAAACAAATTACCTTGCATTGGTAGTAGATCCTTTTGCACATTTGTTTGTAGATTTGTTGTAAAATAGAATCTAGGGTTAACAAAAAGGGCTTTGCTGGTTGAACTATGGATTTCCCTTTGAAAATGCTCTTAACAACAATCTTGTTTGCCTTCCTGGACAAATCATTTACATTCTTTTGGCTATTATTCTACTCAAAAGGGTATATGACTGGAATCCCTTGATCTGTTGATTTTGTTGATGGTACCTGGCAGGTTGCACAGTGGGTGGTCCTCGATTTTTTTTGGAAAATTTTTGGACAAAATGCGGATCACACCTTTGTTGCTATTAAAGATTGGCAGATTAATGTTTTTGGCTAGAAAAATGATTCGTACGATCTTGAGTTTGGATACTACCTTTTTGAGAAGCTCTACTGATTCTATGTGCCTGCATCTGCTCCTGCTGCTCACTCTGAACCCTTGACCTAACACGCTGACGCTCACGCTCTCACTCTCGCTCCATTATCAGAGACTTTACCGAGTTTTATGATCACAAGCATACATTGTTCATGTATTGATGTTTTTTTTTATATCTTAGCTCATTGGGTTATTTCCATGGCTTTCCCTTGGTGCCTCTTCTTCTCCTTCTCTCCCTTTTGTTCCAAGGGTTTCCTTTTGTTTTTCTTTAAGGTAGAATTATTTGTTGCAAAAGGTGGAATCCCCTTTCTGTCCTCTAGAATCCAATCCAATTGGTAGCTATTATTAGTTAATTAGCTCATTTCTTGATTTGATAGAATTATTTGTTAATTTTTACCAATGGGATAGCTAATTTAATTTTGATTTATTAATTCAAATTCTCTATTAATTATTTTTAACTATTTTTACTGATTGTCGACTAGGAAATTGGAAAGTTAGGAAATAACATGATAAAAAGCCAACCACGAAAGCTTAAAACATCATGCAATCTATTCCTAATCAAAGCAATAAGACCATCAAAACAAAGCATAAACAAAAATCAAACCAAAAATCCAATGCTCCTTTGATGAAGCCTCATTACTTTTCCTTTCTCCTCTAATGTGCTAATGTTGCTCTCAAGTAGATAAGTGCACCTACAAAATGAAATAAATATATGGACAAAAGATGACGAGAGTACTTGAAAATAGTGGTTACAAGAATGAGGCCAAAGAGGCCAATTTATAGATTTTTGAAATTCAAATTGATGGACAAAATTGAGGACAAATCAGTGGTCATAATCTCATTTGAGAAATCATTTTTTGCGAATGACAAATTGATTAATGATTTTGGCAAATGACAAATTGGTGAGTGATTTCAGAAAATGGCATATTTATTACAAATTGTCGAAGGATTTTGGAAATTGATAATTTTTTGACAAACTAGAGAGTGATTTTGGAAGCGAGAAATTAGTGGGCATGAAAAATGAGAGAAATTAGGGGGAGAAATTAGTGGGTATTACATAATGAGAAATTAGGGGAAAGTGTCGTATGAGGGAAAAGTGGAATTGAGAGAAAAATTAGGAGTTAGAAATAAGGGGGAAATTATTAATTCCCTCACATTTGGGAAATTAGACAATTAATTAATTAAAATGAATTAATTGTGAGAAAAGGGGATGAAGAGTAAATAAATAATATATTTATTTACCAAAGAGATGACATAAGACTTTAGGACAAGAGTACAAATTAATGGTTATTTGTCATAAGAGATTAATGAATCACTGATCATTTAATCATTTAATAGAACATGCCATGATGTAAATTAAATGACGAACATAATTATTAATTAAATAGTTTCTATTATTTAATTAATAGAAGAATGACACAGTGTCCATGAATAGTAAAAATCAAACGCAAGATATAGAGGACATGTAAAAAAAGGGGAGCCCTAGGCGTTAATTTTTTAGTGTCTACACTAATAAATTAAATAATGATATAAGATTTCCACAATCCATCAAGATTATTGTAAGAATTTATGGTTAGATTGTGTTAGATGATACAAAAGAAAGTGAGTTCGGTATTATTTCATTGAACTATTTGCAAATAGTTCATTATTTATTATTTTTTAATATTTTTAAAGAAATAATTTATTTAGATGAATTAAATAATAAATATTATTTAATCAAATTTATTTTTATAAATAATTAATTATTATAAGATAAATTATTTTAACAAAAGCATTTCGTTCAGGGATAGATTTAAGCATAAGATATAAAAGAGATACTTTTCACCTCCTCTAATTAACTCTTTCTTTATTTTTATTTTTTTGATGAATATTGCCCTTTGTATTAAATTATAATATAAAGTACATATTCACAAAAAGGTCAGGGGATACCAGATCACCCTACAAGAGTGCACATGGCCAAGCTGGACATAATTATAACAACATCAACTATTCATAAAAAAAAACATGGGCACAACCTAGAGAAAGCCACCTTAGGCGGCCCAAGTAGTGGAAGCTGAGGGGGGAGGATCTTGATCATCTTTGCGGCCCCAAGTGTCAGGGCCATGGGATGGATCTAGAAGGGACCACCCATCTTCATTCTCTTTATCAATCTCTTCTTCTTCCCTTCTGGAGGGTGAAATTGCAAGGGTCGAGCGAGGAAACTTGGAAGAAGTAGGCCATGAAGTGTCACCTCCAGCATCTGGCCAACCAGAGCCACCAGGTGCCAAAGGAACAAGAGGAGCCATGTGAAAACTAGCAACAGAGCCACTATGTGGAGGAGAAGCTGAGTGGCACTGCCACACATCACCACCTCCACTAGGGGAGCAGGGAGGATCCTGCAACTGCAGAGTGCAAGAGTGGCGAGCAGAAGAACTACTACCGTGACGCCGCCGACAAGACAAAGTTTGGTCTCCAGAGGAAGTATCAAATGACATTCTGACAATCATATAATAAGAATTGCCCCAATGCTGAAGTAACTCCTTAAGGCGGGTCACCTCCAGCACAACTTTGTTGGCTTGCACTTGAATCTGCATAAGCACATTATTACATATACATGTTTTAGTATACAGAGAAACATTAATATCCTAAAAGTTGTGTGTGAATAAGACATCATTTAAATCTTTCCATAAAGTGAATAAAATTTAAATCCTAAAAACATGCCATATCTATGAGTACCTTAAGGGAATCCTAGGGGAATCACCCAACAAAACCATATGCCAAGAAAAAGGCTCCAACCTAAATGGCCAAAAGAAGCTATGGATCCAACTCCAATATTGTTGAGCTCTTCTACAGAACCAAAAAATTATGAGAAAAGACTCAGGGTGCCCACAAAAAGGACACATGGGGTCAGGAACTCTGAGATGCTTGAATCTGGAGCCCAAAGGAAATCCTTGGAAAATAATACACCAAGAAAAGTGAGAAATTTTGTGCTCAGTAATGGTAGACCAAAAAAAGAGAAATGTGTGCCTCCAAGATTTGTGGGAAGACTACAAATGCCATTGTTGGTTAAGAATGGTAACCATCGACAGACGGGGAACCAACCAAAGATAACCCATCTTGGGTTTATAATTGGGAAGAGGAGTACAAGGATACCATTTCCAATCCTTCCACCAAGCCTTGATAAACTAAGGGTCAAGCTCATGAAGCATGTGTGGAGGTAACACCAAGACAAGCAGGTCATAAGTCTAGCTACTTAGGTGAGACAGACAAAAATGGACCTAAAGGCCTTCCCATAATTAGAGACTCATAATAGCTCTAGAAAAAATATTTAGGCATTATGATACCACATTTATGAAAATGCAGAGCATGAACACCTTGGATCTTGAAAAGAGGAAGCCCCTAGATATAAAACAATTGCGACCACCAAATATTATGCTGGTTGAAAGAAATCTTGTCTTGAAAACCATCTCCAACCGAGTGGAGCTAAGGATTCATGGCTTCCTAGGCTCTCCAGATCCTTTTGGAAACAAAATTTCCCTGGATATGAACTGGGTCTTTCATAATAATAAGGGTTTGAAAGCCAATCCCCTTTCAGGCGGGTCTGTTAACATGAAATCCAGAAGAAATAGAATTAATGAGAAGAATTTTCCAGAATTCATCACCAGTAAGAGCTCTCATAATCCATTTGGCACAAAGAGCCAAACTTAGATTCTGGGTAGACAAAAGACCAAGCCCTCTAGAGTCCTTGGGAAGGCAACAATACCCCCAAGCATCTCTGTAAAATCCATGATGGTTAGCTCCAGAGTTGTAAAGAAAATCACACAACAACTTTTGCAATTTCATGTATGGGGCTTTTGAAGGAACCCAACATGAAGAATAGTACATATGGGTATTCGCCAGGATTTTAGAACAGATCTGGAATTCACCATCCAGAGAAAGTTTCTTGCTAATCCAATAAGCAAGTTTCTTCTCTATATGAGAAAAAACATTATTCCACAGCTCCACTGGTGAAGTTTGGAAGGCAAAAGGAATGCCCAGAAAGAAAAAACATTTCACCATGTTGAATCCACTTCTACCCATACTGGAGAATCCATGGTGGCACCAACAGAAAGGATTGCCTATAGCATTGCATTTTATACCATTGAATGGATGAAACCAAAAGCCAATCAAAAGGTATCCAGATACTGAAGAACCACCTGAATTTTTTCTTCTTCCTCAATAAAAAAGAGGAAAGAATCATCAAAAAAGTGATCATTGACTAGTTGAGCAGGTGACTCAGGAAGGGAAATTCCTTTAATACAACTAGAAGAGATTGCAGAAGCTAAAAAATACCCAAAGCCTTCAACAACCAGAACATAAAGGGAAGGCGCTAGAGGACAACCCTGTCAAATAGAGCAGAAAATCCCAAAAGAAAAGAGTTGATGGCCATTAATGGCGATGTAAGCAAAAGAATCCCCAAAAAGCTTGAATAGACTAAATAAAGCAAGGCCCAAAACCAAGGGCTCTGAGAATCACAATGATGAAAGGTCATTCAATAAGATCATAGACTTTAGCAAAGTCCATTTTGAGAAAAATAATACTCTTCTTAGAGTGTCTCGCCCATTCCATGCCTTCCCAGACAACAATAATGTTGTCCAAAATGTAGTGAGATTTGATAAAGATGGTTTGTTCACACTGAACAATGAGGGGTAAAATGTGACAAATCTTGAGAGCCAAAGCTTTGGCAATGATCTTGTAAGAGACATTAAGCAAGTAATGGGCCTCCAATTGCAAATATCCTCTGAGTCCCCGAATTTGGTATGAATTTAATGTTCCCTTCATTAATGATTTTCCCAAGCGACTGAGAATGAAAAGCTTCAAAGTAGACCTGATTAGAGCCAACACAACTCTAGAAGACTTTATAAAATTTGAAAGAAAATCCATCACAACTAGTAGCCTTATCATCCACCATAGAAAAGACAACTTCTTTAAGGTCCTCAATAGGGAGCATCTTCTCACAGAAGGTTCTCTAGGCATCTGAAATATTGTTTGGCACAACCACAATATAATACTACAAGGCTTAACCTCTAGTAAGAGAAATTCCTTGCGCTGTGAACACCTTCTCATAGTGTTGGACTAAATCTTGAAGAATATCAAGAAGTTTAGTGAGAACTGATTTCCCTTCCTTAATTCTTTTGATACCTGAGGAAGTATGATGAGCTCTAAGACCCATGAAAAAATCCTTTGAAGTTTAGTCTCCCACCTTGAGACAATGCAATCTTGCTTTAATTTGAACTCATCTCACAGAATGTTGGTCAACAATTTGCTTCTGGTGCCTGAGTTGAGCTAACCTAACTTGCAAGTCTGCATCAAAAGGATTCGAACCCAGAGCCTCAATGGCAACATGGAGCTCTCTAGTATTGGCATCATAGGACCGCTAGCGGTACATAGCGATTTTTCTACCATTAATGTGGAGATATCTTATAGTGCAAGTTATGGTGTCATTCCACCAAGCAATCCATCCAGTTGGCTGATGTGGCCTGGGCTACAAATTCCAGACTCCTTGAATGTGGGCCATGGTAACTTAATGATGAAGCAAAGAAGTATTCAGATAGAATTGTGTTTTGGATGGATGCATCCTAGCTACTTGTCATTCGATACAAAACTTGATGGGATAGTGGTCTGGCAAAGTCACATCCACAAGTGGTAAGACATGTAAATATTAATTTTCAAAAAATGAAAAAAATATTGAGCTGTGATCATGGAACAATAAAGCCTTTTAAATATTCTGTCAGAGCCAACTCTAAAAATACACCAGGTATGCCAAGCCCCACTAGGATGGTAGTGGTTGATATTGGGATAAAAAAGGCCTAATTTATTACGCATATAAAACTAGGCCTCTCTTTCTCCAACTGTCCAGCGAAAAGACAAAATCCTATCCTTGTTTGACACCACCTCAACCATATTGAAATCCTCACACATGACCCAAGAAATTGGTGGTAAAAAATCAGCAACCTAACACCATAGATGTGATCTTTAAACACCATCATTGGGAGCATAAACATTAATGATCCCAAAGGAATGATTGTAACTGAAAGAGAAACCCATACAACTCTCTGCATGGGGTCATAGCCATGATCAATAACTAAAGAACTCCAACAAGGGGAAATGAGAGTAGCGACTCCACCTCGACCAACTTCATGCTGGGAAGAAAAAACAAGGCTATTCGGCCAAATAATATGACAAGCAAAATCAAGCATGAAACCAATAATCTTAACTTACTGGAGGCATAAAACATCCATGCTAGAAATACAATGATGAATCTCTCTAACAAAATACTTTCTGCGAAATTTTGTAAGACCTCTTACATTCAATGAGATGTAATTCATTAATCAAAAGATTGCATTTCTTCGATGTCCCTAAGAGAGGAGAAGATATTGTGCAATAAATATGAACTGGGTCTAAAGCTAGTGAAAGAGTCACCATCTAGAGTGGCTCTACATTTTTATGGGCCACCATTTTTGTTCTCATCACACCCAGAAGCCAGACTATTAGAATGATGCAATTATGGTTGAGCTACAATCGATGATGCAACTTGAGGAGTGTGAACCCATGGAGGATGGGAGGTACTCCTAGCCACAATATTTCCCTATTGGCTAGGATTTGAAATAGAAGATGGAGGAATATCCTCTTAAGCAGGCGTAATGTGAGTAGAAACCCCCATCGACAATTGAGAAGACGAACCGACAAATAATTTTTGAGCAGAAATCAAAGTGCTCTTGCCTTTGCGAACTACTATAGTCCATCCTTGTTCTTTTTTGGAACTCTCCATAGGCTTGGAAGTTGAGTCCTTAGGAGGGGATTTTGTTCTTGGCACTACTGAAGGATAATTCTTAATCTTATGCTCAGATGACTGGCACCGGTAACAAGTGTTAGGCAAATTCAGATAAAGCACTTTATGGGTAAAACTGGTACTACTCACTTGAATGTCAACAATTTCCTTGAGGTCGCAAGCCAAGTCAACCTCAACACAAACCTGACACTGAGGATGGGCATTGAAAAATAGGTCTGATTCAACACAAATCACCTCACCAATAGATTGGGCAATGGTTTAAACAAATGACCAACAAGGCAAAGGGAGACCAAGGAATTTGACCTAGACTAGAACCCTAAGTTTCTTGTCATTTGAGACAGTAAATTCTTGAGACCAAGGCTAAAAACCAAAAGGGAATACCAAATGGTCCAGGGCCCATGTGAGTAATTAGCCTCAACATGGGTGGGATTTGAGAAGTGAAACAAAAAGAAGCCCTTGGTGAGGCTTTGAACACCATCAAGGCAGATCCCATGAGGGGTCCAAGCCTTGGAAACCCATTCTCACAACATGCTTTTAGGAGGAATCCTAGCCACAAAATAGCCTATAAAATTATTTTTCTCAATCCATTCATAGGCATTATCAAATTCTTGAATGGGAAGCACAACATCAGGGGAAGACGTATCTCATGAAACACCTTTGACACAAACTTGCGAGGGTGTTTTTTTAGGGACGCCATGAGAATTTGTTACCAAAGCTTCAACAAAAACATTGAATGCTAAGTCGAAGTTGGTTAGAGTCATTATAACTATTGTGGGTCCACAACACACACCCCATTTTGGTCCTCTGACCATGGGGACCCCCCTCTTTTTTTTTGTGTCTTTTCATTTTTTGAGTCTGCCCCCCTCCTGGTTCCTCACAAGTGGGTCTCTGAACGGGCATGTTGAGCCAAGTTAAAACATTTTTGACCTTTTTTCCCTTTCATCATTTTGGAGGACCTAGAGTCCTTTGAATTTTTTAAATGGATGGAAGGCCTAAGCCCGACCCTTTTGGTATTTCGGCCTCCGAAAACACCAAAAAGGCTGAAGGACCAAACCTTTGGACCTTTCGGTGTTTCAGTGTTTCAGACCCTGAAACACTGAAAGGTGGTGACATTGTCCACAAGCTATATAAGGGATTGAGCCCTAAGTGATTCTTCACTTTGTGTTTTTTGTCTTCTATGTCTTCATTTATTCCATGCACTCACCGTTTCAATGCCCTTTCTCTTTTGTGGTCATGTGCTCTTCACCTTTGGCCTCTTGTGTTAGCATCCTCCACCCCTTGCACTCGAAAGCTAGGTTTTCCTTGCTGTCAAATTTTTGTTTCTCCTTTGCTAGTTAGGTTAGGGTTTTGTTTTTTTGTGTCTAGTCCAGTGTGCCTTCCCCCCAAGTCCTTAGGGTTTGCACCCTTAGGCTTGCGGGGGAGGCTCCCTCTTGTTTTGTGTTTTTTCTCTTTATTTTGGTGTCGCTAGGGTTTCTAGTCGTGACCTTTGTCATAGGTTTTCAGCCTCTAAAAGGCTGAAAACTGAGTCGGGTTTGTTTTTTGTTGCCCAAGTGTTTCTAGAACCTTTGGCCTTTTCAGCGTTTCGGACCTCCAAAACATCTGAAACGCCGACAAGTCTGAATTGCCGAAGCATGATCTTCTCTCTGCAGGTTTCAGACTTTCAGAGTTCGAGATTCTTTTCAAACTTTTGCACCATGAAAGATCGAAGGGTTATGTTCCTCCTAGCTTGCTCTTTTCTCACTTTCGGCCCTTTCGGACCCTGACCTAGTTTTCGGCGTCCGAAAGGCCAAAAAGGCCAAAAGTGTGAAATATGCATTTCTGGCTGCTTGAAGAGCTTTTCGCTTCTATTTTCTTATATTAATCAGTTTTTTCCTATTTTTGTAGTTTCCTTTTCAATAAAACACTAATACTTGCACTTTTCTCGCAGGAATGCCTAAGAAATGAACAACGTCTCTAATGAAGTACCTATACAAGGGGAATCACCCCCTTCGAAGATTGGAAATAAACACATGGAAATCATAGACACCGATATCGGGAACGTGGACTGGGATGAGTTCCTGGTAAGATTCTCCCAACTAGTAGGGAGATCCGAGGACTGCACTTCACTAGTCCTTTCAGGCTTGGTTAATGCAGTAGCCCACTAGTGGTTGTCTCCTCATCTGTGTTGGTCATGACAGTTTCAAACTATTACATTCTAGATGAAAGAATGGTTAGAAAAAAAGGGGGACAGGTGGTGCTGGACATATGACCAAACATCATAGAAGAGGTCTTCCACCTCCATAAGGGCATAGACAAGTTCTATGACTGTTTCGTTGAAAAGGACCTCAGGTGGTTCTGAAACAAAGGTGAAGAGACATACAAGAATGTTAATGATAGCTACCTCAAGCAACTTCTTGTGAAAAACAAATTGGATAAGATAGACCCTAGGAGGGGTTATTTGAAGGATGACATCCAGGCAGCGATGACATTACTAAGTAGGGTGTATGGACTACCTTAGTCCATCCAACTTGAGGATTAGATGATCCTCCTGATAGAGAAGATCAGAGGCCGCAAGTCTAGGTTTGATTGGGGAACCATCATTAGTGACATATTGGATGAATAGCTAACTATGGTGAGACATAACCCAAAATTCTATATGAGTACACATAATGTACTTATTAGTGGAACAAGTAGATTATCTAGGGATGACTAAGAGGGGGAACATCAATGACCAGAATGCATGGCCCCATGTTGTATATCCACATCTGGTAAGAAGGGAAAACATGCCAGAGGATAGCCCAAATTACAAAATAGTAAATGACACTTTCATCTTCGTGATCATCCGATCTATTGAAGGAGACTTCGCAAAGAGGATGTCAAAGGAAGAAACTGCCAAGGTGAGGGCCATTGGGGCCTATTACATACAATTCAGAACATTCACATATATCTGGGTGGAAATTTCTACTTTGAACCAAAAGAAGTTGCTCAGGTACCCATCTAACTGGGTGATTACTTTAGAAATGGCCAGGCAGCTCATAGATGCCTATGAGCATATAAAGCACAAGAAGAAGTATTGTTGGGACTTCCCTATTCTTTTGGGCCCCTACACACTCCAAGATATGAAGGTTTGCAAATCCTTGGCCTTTGAGTGGGATGAGTGCCCACTTCAACTTTACAGAACAGTCTAGCCCAGGTTTGACCCAATAGGTACATACAACCACATTATTGGAAAATTCTATATTCATGAACCACACATTGAATATCACTGGGTAAACTATGTAGACGATCATAGGCTCAGAATCAGGGACTATTGCAGGATGTCCCTAACCCTTGCACATGATACCTTGAAGACCCCAATTCCCCCAAAGGTTTGGGAAAATGATTCAGAGAGGGTGTTGGAGGCAATTTACACTTTGGATAAAATATATGAGAGGCCAATCATGAATGCAAAAATTGATAAAGATGAGAATGACGACATTGAATTCCAAGCTAGGCATGTGATCCAAACAATCGAAACATGGATTAAGAGGCCTTATAAGATGGATCCAATCCCAGTGAAGACATTTATGGATCCACCCAAGAAGGTGGATAAGAAATGTGGGGATAAGTGTACCGTGCCCCAGTATAAGAAAGCACCACCACAAAAACCAAGCACAATTTATGACCATGAACGTGTGGTAGAGTACAGTTTGAATCCAAGGCACAAAGCTCCAAAAACTAGAATAAATGGACAAATAGATCCTCTAGTGGGATCATCATAGGCCCCACAAGATGAAGTCCCATCCAATTCTGGCCAATCTCCTCCTACCATCGAAAAGGGGAAGAAAATTTATAAAAGGAGGAGATCTTCTGTGTCTCCACAACTGGAAACCTTACAAGAGGAGCCACAAGAAGAATAAGAAGATGTACCTTTGGTGAAAAGGAAAAGATCTTAGAAGAGGAAGGGAAAGGATACTTCTAGGAAACACATAGAAAATCCTAAAGAGAAGGATAATCCCTTGGATGCCTTAGGCTCAGATGAGTTCCAAATATATGATTTTGAACGCCTAGAAGGCTTTGCAGATCAGGAAAAGGACATGCCTGATTTGAAAATAGGGTTTGATATGTGAACTAATATTCTTATCTAGCTACATGTGGTCCTCACTCCACCTCCAACCCAGTTCACCAATTCGGCACTAAACTTGCCAATCACAGGGGTAAGCTCCAACATAGACCAAGGGCCTAAAACTCAAGATGCCCCAGTAGCTCAGAACATAACAAGGTATAGAGCCACATGAGAAAGTTCCACTTCCACTCCACCACCTCATTTTCCCATTCCACCAACCTCTCTCCCGCCTCCAATTCCCACTCCACCACCTTCTCTCCCAACTCCAACTCCAATGCTGACTCCACCTCCTTCAACTTCTACTCTCCCACCTCCCATTTTGACTCTTCTTATTCCTACTCCTCCATTCACAGTGCCAACACCTACCCCACCTCCATCCATACCCCTACTGTGCTTCATCCTGACTCCCTAGGGGTCAATAAGCAGATAAGTTGTGTCACCTTTTAAAACTACACTGGAGACCATGATTGGTGTCAATACAAAAGTATTGATCAGTTCTTTGGGGGATGAGGGCCAAGGTAAGGATTGACAAGATAGGGCAGCAGAAGAAGAGATGGGAGGAGAAAGAAGGGGAGAAGGAGAAGGTCATAGACAAGAAGTGAATGAGGGAGATGATAAACATGAGGGGGAACAAGATAAAGAATCAGAGGAGCTATTGACCCCCGGGTCACAAAACTTGGTGTCAATCCTACACATTGCTCCATATGAGCTAGTCACCACCTTTAGTAAACCTAATTGGTTTACTAAAGAGATTCAAACTCAGAAGAGGACTTACATTGATTAGGAAGAGGGGGAAGACACAAGTATGGAATATTTAGGGCAAGCCTTCCACCAAACAGAGGTCAACATACCAGCTAGGACAATATCCTATATCACCCAAGACACCAAGGGTCACTGGAAGGTACAAGTAGAAATTCCTTATGTTAGCACTTCTCAAACACAAGCGACCCCTGAAGATTACACACTTGAAGAGGTCAACTTGGGTGAGCCTACTAGGGAAGGGAGAAAGACATTGGAAGCTTTAGGGCTCAAGCACGCTCTAGGATTCATGAGCAAGGATGAGGAAACCATAAAGTCCTTAACAAAGCACAATGAGGCTTTGAAAAAGTTCATTCATAAAATGGTAGGTCCTATTGATCCAAGTTTCTCAGAGGCCTCATTACAGGTTGTATTAGAAAAGAGAGCCACCCCAGACTCACCCACAAGTTTTACCCCTTCTTTTGTCCAAGCAAGTGCGGAATGGAAAAATGACTTTGAACAGTATGGAGAAGAGGCCGTCAAACTAGTTTTTAAGCCTTTTTGAGTCATCTTGATTGAAGCAACAAAATTGGTAGACCTGATGGAGAACGAGGGTGGCTTAGATTCTGAGATAAACAAATGGCAAGCCGCCCTCCAGGACCTAAAGATAATCAAGAAGCAACACTTCCAGATCTTAGCGAAGATATATGAGGGCGAAGAGTTAGACAACTTTGAACCTTGGGTCAAATGCATAGCCAAGAAAATTTAGGTCTGTGAAGAGTGTCGAACCTACATATTGGAAAAACAAGAGGAGGTCATGGAATGGGTAAAAGAGATGGATGGTTTCTTCACATGGATTGGCCTTGACTTATATCAGGACTAAGATAAACAGGTCTTGCATCCAGTAAAAGAGGCGGTTCAACAGTTCAGAGATATTCTGGTAGAAGTCAACACCAAAGAGGCCTTACAATAGTTTTTCTATCTAGGGAATACATGCAGGTAATGTATGAACATGAAGAGGCGATCAAGTTATTTTCTTCTCAATTGACCATATTCAGGGAGAAGCAAGAACGAAGGGTCAATAAAGTAAAGAGGAAAGAGATAAATTATGAAGAAGTTTAGGAGATAATACAAAGGCTCCAGGCTGCACATCCAGAATTCTTTCCAAGCTGACTCCTCAGGCCCCTGCATCAGTTTTGAAAATGATAATTTTCACACTTGGCAATTTTCTCCAGAGGCTAAGTTCAACCTTTTTGGCCTTTCGGCCTTTTGGCCCCTTCGGCCTATGCAGCTTTTGGCCTTTCAGCCTCCCCAACACTTCGGTCTTTTGGCCTCCAAAAGGGCCAAAAAATTTGGGCCTCCAGAATTTGGCGTCGACACTTAGCATTTTTTGGGCACTAAAAAAACTTCGGAGGAGAGGTCGGGGTCCAAAAATCTAGGTGTTTCCAGTGAGATCACTTTTTGGCATGGAGTTTGAACTCCAGAATAGATGGGTGCCCAAATGGAGTTCATTTTTGAAGGACTAAGGGTCCCCTATTAGTTGCCACCGCAAAGAGAGCCCCAGATGAAGATTCCAAGGGAGAACTCCAAGATCAAGAAGAAGACTTCAGTTGCATGCAGAGAAACCCTATCTTCTTTCTCTCTCTTTTCTTGATGAGTTTGATCCTTCTTGCATGGAAAAACTAATTGTAAATGGATTAAGAATCCATGCAAGTTGCTTAGTATTAGTTAGCAATAGTTTTCTTTCAGCAAAGTTTTATTTTTAATTTATTTTCATAAATTTAGACTCTTTGATGCCCTAATTTTGGCATTTAGAGTTTGTAGATCAAAACTCTATATATTGTAATCAAAAGCAATGTAATAAAGGTGGATTCCTAATGCAATAAAATCTACAATTTGGTGCTTCATTCATGGTGTGAAATTTCTTCTATCTATGCGAAAGTGATGAATTTGTGCATACTTGTTCATTATTTTCAAAGAGCTAATTGTTTATTATGTTTTTAATTTGCATTTTTTTAGTTGCAGTTTTTTGTTATCTATCTACCTTGTTGTGACGAATGCATGGAAGATAATCTATTGGGCTTTATGATAAATCCATCTCATGTGTGCACACGTCTTGGTGGCTTCACAATTTAATAGGTTTTGAAAATATTGCATGAGTGAATATGTTTTTTCTCCAAATGATTGCATCTATCAAGTATAGAATTGTGACATCGTCTGATTTATACTTCGTGGGTTTGTTCCAAATCTCTCCATCATTCAACTTGCAAGGGTAGATTGACAAAGGTTTATGTCCTTTAGGAATTCATTTTTAGTAAGTTCATTTCACTTCTTGTTACCCTGCTCATTTAAATTCTATCATAATTTTGAAAGTAATCATCATTTTGAAAAATACAAAATTGCATCTTTAATTAAAACACAAATCGTTGATAAATAAAAAAAACCCAAAAAGTACTAAAGTTGTTTTGCATTTTGATGTCTTGAACGTACCAGCAAGGGCCTCCTCATGAACATTCATATTTAGCTTCAACTGAGTAACCAAGCAGGTTGTGACCCGACCCTGGAGAACCTTGGGCATAACTTCGTTATTCTTTCAAGAGAGGAAATCGAATCTCAAAATCCTAGCTGTTGACTTGTGTAAAAATGACGCTCAACAATAAACCTAGTGAAAACTCACACATTAAATATGGTATGACGCAAAAATATGCAGAATTCAAAAAAGCATGGAAAAATCCAAAACCCTAGCAAAGCTCAACCAAGCCAACATCATTTTTCATTAGAGTTTGTTTACTCTTTCTTTATTTGAGATTTTTATAAAAAGTTATTTTTTAAGTCCAAACTTTATTTTTTAATGAAGAAAAATTTACAAATACATACTGTCAATCAACAAAAACATTTGTAAGTAACCATATACAATATCAGATGCATTTTTTTATGATGTATATTAGCAAATACAAGAACTGATACTGTTGGTCAGCCGAAAAAAAAACCAAAAAACATTAATATAATCAATCTGAAAAAACATTAATATAATTAATCTGAAAAAACTCATTCTCTCATGATCAACATTCTCAAATTGTCTTATTTATTGAAAGTAATTAGCATCCCATGAATGATAATTTCACCGTAACCTTAGCGTGCGCTCTTTGTTGTTGCAAATGAGAATGTTGCACATCCTTCAAGTTGTAGAACTAAAACTTTCCACAGATCAAGAATTAGAATTTTGTTGTCTTGAGCTCTTATGTTTGATCATCACTGTTGAAAGTCTTGCACTTCTTTCTCTTTCTTTTTTGAGTCACTTGTAGTTGTTATTGTAATTTCCTTTTACATGTACGAGAAGAACTACATTCTTGTGTAGTTTTGTATGGATATTATTAAAACTACAATCTTGTGTAGTTTTGTATGGATATTAAAACTAGATCTAACAATTTGTTTTATAAAATTAATGATAATATTAGTTAGAATTTTTTTTTTAATGTATTGTATGAGATTTTTGTTAGTTCTAACTTAGTGTCGAGATCTCATGCAATGATTCAGAACCTGTATTTAGTGAGGCAATGTATTGAGTATTTCTTGATAATTTGATCAGCTGATCTTTGATCTTGTAATTAAAAAGATTTTGCAATCTCCTATTTTCTGTATATTCTTATTTTATTCATAATGAAAACTTAGTGCAAAGCGTAGAGCTGAAATTTTCAAAATACATGACATGATATCATCATAGAATGTAAATTCATGGCTTGGATAACATGAGGAAATGTGTACAATATTTAAAAGATGGAACTTTATAAGAGTGAAGGACCTTCTTACTCAACGTATGTGACAATATGCAAAATATTCTTACTATCTAGAGACTGCAAAAACCACAATTGTGCTGAGAATCTCAAGGATTCAGTGGCCAATTCAATATCAAGGTTAAAATAATGTTTGAATATATATTCATAATCTCCCTGGCAATCTCTTAGAACCGGTCATTAAAATGGGTTTTCAAAATGGGATTATCAAAATTAGTACTAAAAATAAATCATCAAAATGTTATCAAAATAGATAATTTTTAAAATAGATAATGAAAAAAATGTCATGCAAATGAATAATGAAAGTGGGTCAATACCACACCTTTCCAAGATATGTTAAAAATTACATTCAAATTACCTCCTCACATAGCTGCTAAAATTCCTAACTCATATAAGTTTCCTATTGCACATGATATTATATTCACAATATGAGGGATAAAATCATTTCTACTATTGGTTGCCATTGGAATTTATACTCCAACAGTGTTTGGAAGGGAGCCATAATTTTTATACCAAGAAGATCCATACTATCTTTAACATTTTGTTGTTATTTTCCATGTATTCATTATATATCTGAAATTCCAACCTTTATTAAGGTCAATTGCTCAGAAATTGACCCCCACTATCAATAGAAATTGACCCTCAAACAAGTTTGAACAATTTTCCAATGTTGAAGATGTAGCAGAAGCAAAACTTGGAGACACTAAAAGAAACTTTAAAAAAAATGACAACCTAAATTATCCTCACATGTTGCTTGTATACGGTTAGAAATCACATATTTGTAATATCTATCCATTGCACCTCCAAAAAAGAGCAGAATGATCATAGCTAAAACTATGAGATAACTGATTGAATTCTTCATCATAATCATGCTCATAATTTTCTGGTTCAGATGACAATTCATGAGTCCCAAAATTTGAATTAGCATTTTTGTTGACAAAAGTGAATTGAACATACTCCGGATTAAACCTTCCTTGCAAAGAAGTCATTGACCCATAAAATACAACATTGTCTTCAATCTTATTATCAAAAATATCTAATGATGAGGTGATAATGATTAGGAAACATCATCACCAACTTTATTAAATTTAACCATTACAGTATTTGTTGTTTCCTTTAGTTTTATTCTGTTATATAATTCATGTAATGAATGATTCATGATATGAAGCAATATAAGACATAGCCTATACATGGTATCTTAAAAATGATAAGATTCAAGAATATGATGATTGGTTTCCTTTCCTAGCAATACATTGTCTTCATAACTTTCATCAATAAACTTGAATACCTGGTATTTTGATTGTATGCATGTCAAAGCTTTGGCATTTGATGGTTTTTTCCAATCAAACTAACCTTTCACATATTCATGAATTTCTAAACATTTTTTTTTCAAATGACTCTTCTCTATTATGTTCTTAAATAAATTGAAGGATTCATATTTAGATTGCATGAAAAATATCACTTCATATTATTTCTGCAAGCTAGCATTTCAATATTTGTTCTAACCAAACCATTTGTCAAAGTTGCATCAATACTTACAAATGTGAAAGATTTTGTTTCTAGAGAACAAGAAGGCACTAATAAGTATTCATTTCTTTCCATCTCCCAATTGTTCATACCAACAGAAGGTTGTCTAGTAGCCCATGATGCAGAACTCGCCACCACTTCTCTCACTTTAATATAATGATTATCTAAATCTTCACATGACTCTTCTCTTTGATCTTTTGAAATAGCTTTTGAATCATCATCATATTTTATAATCTATATAGTATTTTTTATTTTTATTAAAAATAATGAATTTAAAAATAATGACTTCTATTTAAGACATTAGGAAATTAAAATACATTGCACTCTATATATGTTTTTGTTTCAAAAAAATTAATAATAATAATTTTAACAAATATGTTATAAGAAATGTGTTATAAAATAATAAAAGTTGATTTTTTTGTTAATACTAACTAAAAAATTAATATTAAATATTTTATTCATTAACTATTTTAAAATTATATATTTTGATAACATTTTTATGTTCTATTTTGATGATTTATTTTTAGTACTAATTTTGATTATCCCATTTTGAAAACCCATTTTAATGACTTATTTTAAGAGATTGACAAGGAGATTATGAATATATCAAACATTATTGTAACCTTGATATTGAATTGGCCACTGAATCCCTGGGATTCTCAGCACAATTATGGTTTTTGCAGTCTCTAGATAGTAAGAATATTCTGCATACTATCACATACCTTGAGTAAGAAGGTCCTCCGTTCTTAAAAACTTCCATCTTTTAAATATTGTACACATTTCCTCATGTTATCCAAGCCATGACTTCACATTCTATGATGATATCATGTCATGTATTTTGAAAATTTCAGCTCTACGCTTTGCACTATGTTTTCATTATGAATAAAATAAGAGATAACTTTCATCAATAAACTTGAATACATGGTATTTTGATTGTATGCATGTCAAAGCTTTGGCATTTGATGATTTTTTTCCAATCAAACTAACCTTTCACATATTCATGACTTTCTAAACATTTTTGTTCAAATGACTCTTCTCTATTGTGTTTTTCAATAAATTGAAGGATTCATATTTAGATTGCATGAAAAATATCACTTCATATTATTTATGCAAGCTAGCATTTCAATATTTTTTCTAACCAAACCAATTGTCAAAGTTGCATCAATACCTTCAAATGTGAAAGCTTTTGTTTCTAGAGAACAAGAAGGCACTAATAAGTATTCATATCTTTCCATCTCCCAATTGTTCATACCAACAGAAGATTGTCTAGTAGCCCATGATGCAGAACTTGCCACCACTTCTCTCACTTTATTATAATGATTATCTAAATCTTCACATGACTCTTCTCTTTGATCTTTGGAAATAACATTTAAATCATCATCATATTTTATAATATATATTGTATTTTTTATTTTTATTAAAAATAATGAATTTAAAAATAATGACTTCTATTTAAGACATGATAGGAAATTAAAATACATTGCACTCCATATATACGTTCTTGTTTAAAAAATAAAATAAAATAATTTTAACGAATATGTTATAAGCAATGTGTTACAAAATAATAAAAGTTTAATTTTTTGTTAATACTAATTCAAAAATTAATAATAAATATCTTTTAATAAAAAATTAATATATACTATTCATATAATAGACATTAGAGTTATTGATCTAATTCTAGTGAATAATATAAATTCATTATTTGCAGTGAAAGTTATGTGTTAAAGAATAGTTGTCACTCTAGAAAAAATAATAGAAAAATACAAATTATTTAACAAGTAAAAATAAAAGAAGTGAGAGAAAAAATTCTTTGGTTTTTTTTAAAAAAAAATTAGAGATTCAATTTGCATAGAAAATGTTGATTTTGAGTGACTACAAAATGAAGAGACAATTATATCTAGATAACATTGTCACATCATTAAAAATAGATTGGAAGAGGATTCATGCTCTACAATATAAACTATAACGACTTATTTATAAATTGTAGTCCATATTTGACAACCCTCCTTAGAATTTTTTGGTCTCGCATAAACTATCCATGTCCCTCTAGCCTATTAGGGGATAAAAAGCTTATATCTCCTCATTGGATCTAGCCACCTTAGGGGAAAACTCAAGTCCAAAATTGATAAAGTACCTAGAACCATCCTACGAAAGGTTCTCCTTTGGTTCAATTCTACATTTTCATTGTAGACCTTCTGGAAATCTTGGAGTGCCTTAAGGGAAGATGTATTATCAAAGTGATTATAAAGATATGTCTTACCTCCTCCCTATTCACCTTTATTGTTCCATCACCTAGCAACTACAAAAACTTGGACTTGAAAATTTTCATCATATCTGTGACCTACAAAGAAACATTAAAAGCTATTATTCTTTTTGAAGACTTGCTAAGTATCCTAGAAAACCCTTGATTCTTGCCCTCATTCCTTTCCTTCTAAATACTTGACAAAAGTTTAGTAGTAAAGAAGATCCAAAACATATTATATTCTTTTTCTAAGCTATTTATATCCACTCTAAGAATTTCTTTCTATTTCACCTCCGTATCATCCCCCCACCCCAATTCAATAAGCCATTGCAAAACATGTTCCATGATTCTTTAGCATAAAAATATTCAATGAATATGTTTTTGATTAATTCAGGCCTTATATAGATGAACTACAAATTTAAATATCATAAGAATTTAAAAGCTAGCCTTGCAAAATAATAACCATACGAAGCAAGCTCTCTTAAGCTCAAGAGCACTTGCCCATAACATGCTAAATATTTTTTGCAATTTTTCACCATCTAAACTAACATTCTATAAATTGTTTAAGTAATTAAAAAGGGATTCAGAATCAGAAAAATACTTGTAAATCATTATAGTTTTAACATTAATAAGAGGAGAGTCACCTTTCTATTTAAAACCCTTGCATTGCTTATTATTCTGGGTACATACAACAGACTATTGAAACATATTACAAGCTTCTCTCAAGATAGAGTAAGTTATCCATTGAAATAAAGGTGAAAAATACTCACAACTTAAAGAGGTATGTCTTTAAGCTATCCATTTTGAATAAAATAATTTAAAATACATTTCATAGCCAAGCTATTGGTTGAGAATCCATGTAGAAGAACCAATTGTTTACCTCTATACTCTAGATTCCACCATGTGGATTTATGAAAAAAACTTAGCTACTGTTGGCATTAGTACATTGATAGCTACATGATTTAATTTTAATAGTATCCCAATCTTTCCACAACTTTCTAAAAACCTCAAATATTGCAGGGGTTATAGGGTATTTATGTTTGAGGAGATCACAAAAAGGTGCATATTTCCAAGTTTTAACTTGCTTGGGTATAGCTAACTAGATATTATTCCTTACCAATACTTTCCATGGTTCATTTTCTATCAAAGGTCCTAATAAAATATTTAGCAAGGGCAATGCCATGTTTCCTTATGTTATTAAGGCCTAATCCCCCTTTTTGTTTCTCCACACAACACCACTCACATCTCACTAAGTATTTTTATCCTTTTTCCTTTTTCCATATGACCATAGGAACTTCCTAATTTACTTTTGTATCTCATTAAATTGGTAGTTTTTGGACAACCATATAGAAGCATAGTACACGTTGTATGAGGAGAGTATTTTTTGACAAAATTGTAGCCACCCACCTAGGGATAGGAATTTCCTATTCCATCCATCTAGATTTTTATCAATTTTGGTTTTAATCCATAGCCACATATCTTTCAAGATAGGTCTCAATTAGTTGAAAAATGAATTCCCAAATATATCACTTGCTTATGGACACCCCTCACTAAAATTCATATTTGTTAAAACATTCAAGGGGTGTATTATTCAATCCAAGCATCATGGTTGTACCTGAAGCCTTATACGATAGGTCCAATTTCTTAATTAGATTTTTCACATTAATCTCGTCAAGCTCTATAGAGATAATATAATATAATCTACAAATTGTATATTAATAAGATCACTATTATTAGGGAGATTGATGCCCCTAATCCTAGAGATTAGACTTGATTTTATCAAGAAATAGTGCACAACATATGAAGCAATCACAAAAAGTGCAAATGCAAGGGGACAAACTTGTCTAATATATCTAGGTAAGTTGCTTAGAGATATCTATTAACATTAATTTGAGGTACAAAATCTCTTAGAAATGTGTTTTCCATATTGCAAAAGGCATCCAAGAGCCCAAACACTTCAATGGTCATTCTCAAGAATGACCATTCAACCTTTTCATTGGCCTTTTCAAAATCAAGGAGGTGTGTGGCTATGTTTTAGTTAGAATATTTTTCCCATTCCAAGGCTTCCAAGTTGGTGAGAAGATTCTCTAGGATATAGTTACCTTTTATAAACCTAGTTTGTATGTTATTGATAAACTTAAGAATGATATCAACCAATCTCAATGCTATGATATTGGCTAAAATTTTGTAAGATAAATTAAATGAGGTGATAGACCTCTAGTTATTTATCATTTCTTTGTCTCCATATAGAGGAAGAAAATTAATAATGCCTTTGTTTATTTTTTTGGCCAAAAACCTCTATTGAGAGCTTTCTTGTAGACGTGAAACAAGTCATCACATGCCAATTTTATATGTGCTTTATAAAGATCGATAGAAATCCCATTAGCCTCAAGTCATGAAAACTTTCCTAATTTCTTCCTTTGATATCTCTTTACTAATTGTAATGTCTAAATTTGGCTCATAATGGATTTCTTAAGTAAGATTTGCATGATGAGAATAAGAAAGAGATCCTAAGGCCAATTTAGTATCTTACACTTAATTATTATGATCAAAAGGATGGAAAGAAATATGTAGAGAATAGTGGGATAAGATACTTACCTCATAATATAGAAGATCTGGAAAAACTCATTTTTTGAAGCCTGTATTGAGTTTCTGGAAAAAATGATAGTTGATCCCGAACCAGAATGCAGAGACGAACAAAACCTAGAAATATTTTTCCGTTCCGATGTCGTCTTATGAAAAAGGTTGACCTTGACCCACAAATGTCAACCCTGACCCAATAATGTCGACCCTGACTTGCATAGTGTTGACAGAAAATCTATTCATGGATCTCGATAGTTCGCTAAAAAGGGTATCCAAATCTGGTCTGAAATTTGCTGTTCTATACCTACAACTCCCGAAAACAACACCTGCAAATATCTGAAAAGAGGGGTTTTGGGGTGGCTATATAGGGTCTTGCCTTAGTCAAACCCCCGCTTTGGTGATCTCCACCTCCATGAATAGGCGAATATAAAATGTATAGTGTGTGTGTATTGCTCTTTTGAAAAGAGTCTTTAAACATGCAATATCAAGATCTAATCTTCTAGATTAACAATCCTAACATACATGGAAATGAGAAAGCAATGCCTAGATTTGAATAT